>JAVJIF010021478.1:0-79921 GCA_038442645.1 Agave tequilana
CCGTCCACCACGTGTCCCACGAGTACGACCGCCCGGAGTACGCCCCTACGCCTCCCAACGAGTACGGATATGGACGGTCGGAGTACGCTCCGCCGCCCGTTCAGCACGTGAGCCACGAGGCGGGGTACGGAGGCGGGTACGGAGGCGGCGGGTTGAGAACCAGGGGCATCATCATCAGCGGGCCAGGTTCTCCCCTTCGTCGGCCCCGCACGTGGAGCACGTGAGCCATGACAACAGGCTTGGGGAGTTGCTGCAGCAGCCGACGGTGAGGATCTACACCAAGGCCGCTGAGAATTTCTCGCTCTCGATTCGGGAGGGGAGCGTCGTGCTTGTGCCCTCTGATCCCAGAGATGGTATCAGGTACTAATTTCTTGGAAATTTTAGTCTTTTTTTTTTTTTTTTTTTTTGGGGGGGGTGGGGTGGGGGTGGGGTGGGGTGGGGGGGGGGGGGGGGGTGGATTGGTGGTTATGTTTAGTTTCTTGAGGGAGTTGTGGGTTTGGATCAAATTGGATCTTTTGAATTGGGATTTTTAATCTTTTGTATTTTATTGTTGATTTGTTTTCTGGGTCTTTTGATTTTTGTTTTCTTTGTTGTGAGTTAGCAATTTTGGGTTCTTTTAATTTTTTTTCTTTGTAATCTGGCGATTATCTTTCATTTGTGAAGGGCTACTCTTCTAGTCTGAATTTTCTCACCCACTAACTATCTGACTGACTACTGTTGATAAATTTTCATGTTTTATCCTTCTCCTTCCACAGTTATTGGGTTGCTTGTCATTTATATTATGTTCCCTGTTTTGTTTCAGCACTGGATCAAAGACTTGAAGTACAGCACAAGGGTGAAGGATGAAGAGGGTTGCCCAGCTTTGCGCTTGTAAACAAAGTCACTGGTCAGGCTATCAAGCACGCCATTGGAGCAACTCATCCTGTAAGGTTTCCTTGTGATTATTATCATACAGTATCATGCTATTTCTCTTTTACTTGCAGAGCTTGTGGTTGCAGTTTTTACAGTTTTTATTTTATTGAAGACTCTAGTAATTTTCTATACTATTAGTGACAACTTCATCATGAGTACGATTTTTCTTCGTTTTGCATTGAAAGAAATCTTGAACAGTGGGCGACAAGCTAAATGAAGAGTGTATTTCATTAAAATCAGGTATTTATGGATTCTGCTTGACTGCTTTACTCTCATATAGTGGTCGCTGGAGGTCCCGAACTGGTCACCTGTTAGACTCAGTAGTAGCATAAATACTGGTAAGATTGTTTTAATAATATCATATTTGCATTTGAGGGCTTCAAAGCGGGATAGATCTAAACAAATACATGTGTTTGGCTGTAAAAGGAAGACATGATAGTTGTTAAATTTGAGAGGGATGGCACGTTAGAAAGCTGAATGAAGCAGAAGGATTTATCAAGTTGACCTAAGACGGGTGATAAAATATTTTGTTATTTTTGTTTTGTTATTGATGTTGTTTGTTGTTGCATGTATAGGTTCATTCTTGTCTTGGTAAATTCTAATTCCTTCTTTAAAACAGCTCTATCTGTTTCGGCAACTAATTGTGAAAGATCGATTTATGTGTGTAAAATAGACATTAGTTAATGTTTCAAGGACCTCTTCATCCAACATATTTTTTAAAAAATGTAATTGTTGTTTTGTCGTTTATTCACAATGCAATTATACTACTTATAGATTTACCTGAGCTCTAAACAAATCAGTTCCATCTAAAAGGGTTGAACCGTGGTTTATTTTTTAGCGGGCAAAAAAATGCAGAGTATAAGGGCCTGTTTGGCTTTGAGGTTAAACTGTAGTTTTGTGGAGTTAAATCTTGTAATTCCAAAATACTAACCTGATGTGTTTGACTATTGTTTGAAGTTTAACTACCTCCAAATTTTGTCCTAACTGTTTAGTAAAAATCAAGTAAGAGTGGATTTTTCTTTTAACTCCATAGTTTATTTGACTATTGAAACTATAAAATACAATTTAATAACTATACTTAGATACTTGCAAACTATAGTTTGCAAGCCTCTAACTACGACTTAAAATAAACTACAGTTTAGAAAACTTTCAAGCCGAACAGGCTCTAAGAAACTAAAAATATTTAGGGAATATTTATCTCGTCAACATGAAGTACAATTGTTTTCATTGATAATAAAATTCTGCAATGATGACCAATACTAAAGAAGTTTTATTGAAACAATAAAATAAGATGATCAATTCTGTATGCCAACTATCTTGTACATATAAAAAGGCTTGTACAAATATTGAAAGGAAAAACACATCTGTACCTATAGAAACATCTTCCAAAATTTGTGAGGTCAATTAGGAAAGTTGTGAAGTTGGAAAATTCCTGATCTAAAACTTGTAGGGTTCTTTTTAGAATCCTTCATCAAGTCTTTCATGGCATGAAGAAGCCATCTTCTTCTTTTTGCTTTTTTTCCCTTTCAATTATCAAAATAACACATTTCCTTTTTTCTTTTTTCTTTTATTTTTGCTAATAAGTTTCTTTGTCTTCTCGGGAACTGACTGATCCAGAAAGAGAGACATATTTAAGATTTATGTGGATATGAGTATATCCTATATCAAGTAGTTTGATATGGATAGAAACTGGTATATCCATACTAGGGAAGAACTGTAGTTAGTACTTAAATTAAAATTTTTAAGACTGTTATATTCCCTTATCAAGACTGTAGTTAGTATATCCTATATCAAGGCAGAAGAAATGTGCATTTGTTATGCTTATAATGCAAAAAGTTCCAAGTCTTATCCTGTGACAACTAATATTTTCTTCAGTATGAATGATCGAAAAAGAAGGGTTTACAAGGTGGCTTATAATTGGGATAAGCTTGATGGTCTTTGTGAGATATAACTTCACTTAAGCATGTGGGTTGTGGGTGAAAATGTATGTCACTTATCAAGAAAATTTAACAATTAGCACTCACCTTGTGTAGGCCTTTGAGCCAGGTAGAAAACCCTGTAGCGAAAACGTTATTCCCTTGAAATTGATGATGTTTGAACCTAGGACCTTTTGAAACCTCTTGATCTATGCTGCAAACTCTTTCCATTGAAATTTGATCATGGGAAATTAAGCTGAAGATTCATTTTAGGTTCAATTTGATGTACATTTTTTCGAGTATATAAAAAAAATATGAAGGATCAAGTGTTTTAAAAACCTTTTTACAGGCGCATCAAGTGAACACAAAATGGATTGCTTTAATGGTCAGTTGCTTAGTTTAACGATTTATAATATTTGAGACCTATCAAACATTATTTTGCCAGGATTTAATGTCTTTACGTGGTGATCAAATTATTGCATTGTGAATTTGTATGCTTAAGATCATTGGTCCATGATACATGCTACTTTTGGCTGTAGCTTCCCATCCTTGCAGAAGCAACCAAATCTCTCTCTCTCTCTCTCTCTCTCTCTCTCTCTCCTCTCTCTCTCTCTGTGTGTGTGTGTGTGTGTGTGGGGGTTGGGGGGGGTGAAAATTTTCTATTATGATGGTCAGAAAGTTGATCCTCCCTCTATTTTCTTCCATCGAGCTTATCGAGTTGATCTTCATGCCCTACGGTGACCACACATCATAAAAGGTATATATATAACGAGGTTTGACTTATTAAAGTTATCGGTTTTTCAAAAGTAGAACATTTCCCACCCTTAGATGGAAAGCCTATCCTCATGATATGCTTATGATTTTTAGTGTATGTTCCTCAAAGGGCATGAAATCAACATGGTGGGAGAGAGCCAAGTGACTTTTTAACTGCCATACAACGATATTAATTACTATGACCGCTTATACTCATATTATTCTATATACAAACTGGTGGGTTTGCCCGCTGGAACCTCCTCCCCCTTCCATGTTTGAATGAGGGATTTAACGAGGATAAATAGTGATGGGTGCCTATGTATAGGATGGAGGGTGACCTCTATTCTCTTCCTCAAAAAAAGTATTCTTCTATATACAAGTTTCTACATATATATGTAAACAAACTTTTTTTTTTGAGCTAGAGGCCGTAGCCTGGTGCAAGCGTGATTTATAAATGTGGGATTGTAATCATGCGACAAAAGCTAAGGGCAGTGGGGACGCTTACCTGGTTAAGATTATTTCTTTAGTTAGCCTCCAAGAAGAAAACTAAGTGAAACAAGAGGAAATAAGAGTTTGCATGCTAGATAGGGATGGCTAATGGGCGGGTCGACCCGCTTTGACCCGCCCTGACCCACCCTGTGTGACCCGTTTGAGTCGCACAGGGCGGGTTGCGGGTCAACCCGGACCCGTCCCTAACGGGGCAGGTCAACCCGAATTGAACTGTCCCGTTTAAACGGGACGGGTCAGATTCGTCCCGTGACGAATCACGGGACGAATCGGGCCCTGACCCCTCCTCTTTCTTTTTTTTAAAAGTTCTATATTATTATATATGTGAGACGGGAAAATTAGTTTCAGACCCCTATTTTGTTTTTTTTTTAGCCCTCAAACAGCTCAAAAAATTGCTTATTGTGGTAAATTTGAAAATTTCAAAAATAAAATAAAAATAAAATCCGAGACGGGTCCAACCCGTCTCGGCGAAGCCGGGTAACGAATCGAGTCAGGAGACCCGATTCGTTTCCCAATTACTTGATTCGTCTCGTTTAGATTCGTTATGAGACGGTTCAACGAGACACCCATCTCGTAACGGGTTCGTTAGCTAACGGGACGAATCAACCCGATTCGTCCCGTTGCCATCCCTAATGCTAGAGAGGACTTGACACTCCTATTTATAAATGTAGGAACATTTGGATGGTGTGGAAAACCATTATGCTAGGCTGGTACGTGCGGGCCCTCTTGACTTGTCATGACTTTTTTCACAAGTTAAGACATGATTGGGTGAGGACTTCTACACACTCCATTACCCGTATCCCCGCCCCACCACCATCCATTACAGCCACCACCATCACCGTCACACTTGCACACCCCTGACATTGTGGGAAGTCGTGTGCGTGCTGGTCCTCTTGACGCCATGTCCTTTTCAGCAGAATTAAGTCATGATTTGGGTGGGCACTTCGGTTATGCTGGGGTGTAATGGTTATTGGTTTTTGAAAGAGGGGTAACAGGTGTATTAAGAAATGTTTAGTTCATTATCACTTTGAAAAAAGTGAGATTTGGATAAGGCTGTAGGGTTGTGTGTTTTTAAAGTTGGAGAGGGAAGATTTAGCTTACTTCATCTGGGAAGTGGCGTTCATAACACCTCTCTCATAGTGACACAGAGGAGGCAAACCCAATTATTGCACCATCCTTTTTTCTTATACCCAACTGTCTTAAAGCCCAACTCCAACCAATTTTCGGCTTTTGGAAAAGTTAGCAAGGGTGCTAACTCTTGTAGCCAAACCAGGCCTAAGGGGGTAATAACATGAAATCTTTGTTGAAAAATTAAATGAAATCTTACCTTTAATTGTTGATACATTTCTTTTTGTTTAAAAGAATTTCAGAGGTTGCTACTTTCCATCTATGAACTGTAACCATAACATAGTTCATGAAACCACACCTGACGGGGCACTCTCCACCTCACTACTGATCTTGCTGTCAAACAAGGAACTCTGTTGTTTATGGTTTGCCTTGGTTTATTAACTCTCAGACTGTTAATCCTATCCATGGAACATTTATCAGTAGAGGTTCTGCCCCATGCATACCCCAACTTGGAAGCAATAAAACTTGGATGAAGATGAAGAGACGGGTTTCTTTCACCTCCCTGGTGCTGGTTTTGAACCTTATCTCATCTCATGTCTTTGCCTTGGTTGGAAACTGGTGCAGGTTCGCTTGGTTCCATACAAACCTGATTATCTGGATGAATCGGTCCTTTGGACTGAGAGCAATGACACAGGTGAAGGCTTCCGATGCATTAGAATGGTGAACAACATCAACTTGAACTTTGATGCATTCCATGGAGATGAGGACCATGGTGGAGTGCGCGATGGAACCACCATTGTCCTCTGGGAGTGGTGCAAGGGAAAGAATCAGAGGTGGAAGATTGTTCCTTACTGTAAGTTCTCTCAGATTCCCTTGATTTCTTGATACAAATCAAGTTTGTAGCCTCGTCTTTCTTAAGTCTTTTTTTTTAACTACCCCACCAAAAAAAAAAAAAAACTTCTAATTTTCTTTTTCTACTTCCATGCAGGATGAATGGACAGAGATACCTATAGCAAGTGCTTATCTCTAGTGAGCTAGTTATTATGAGCTAGCCTCATATTTGAATAAATATTCGCGCCCCTCTGCCCGGGCGTGAGTGTGTGTTTATTATGTCTTTATGTGAATGTGATCGGAAGTTTGTAATTGCGCAATAGACTTGGAGACTGGTTGTTGTACCTGTATGCCTATTATTGTGTACCTGTATGCCTATTATTGTGATTATGTGTTTGAACATGAACTCTGGAGGCATCATGTCATCTCTCCTTGCTTGTTTCGGTCCTGTTCTCTTGTATGATGGACTGCTGGAAGCATTACGATACCGATTCTTATCTGTGCTTTTACTCTACTCGTGAATTGCCAGAATTGGTGTTGCTTGATTACTGACTACATGGCAAGTACCATTAGAATGTGATGCCAACTCATGATATATATATGTGTGTGTGTGTGATTTACGGTTTGGCAGCATGAAACCAATCTTATTTTTTCTTGTCTGCTTATTGTTTAATGATGATCTTGGTGACTTGTAATATTAAGGACATGGCATGGTTGATGTTTCATCTGATAATGATGACTTCATTTGGATGGTACCTGGTATTAGAACCACCATATCAAACTTAAGAGTTGGAACTGTCTTAATTTCTTTTGATGTTTCCTAGATGATCTCTAATTGTCCCCTTGTCCAAATGCAAGTATCAGCTGTGTCAGAAGTTGGATGAGTCTGCCTCTCCTCCAGAACCTTCCACATAAGTTCATGTTCTTGATTGTGCAAGACATCTGAGTTGGAAAATGTGAGGTCCCAGCTTGAAAACTGAACTAGGACATTTGTTAAAAATAGAAAAGAAAAAATATATATCAAATGTCCTAAAATTGATTGGTAATGCAAATTCTCCTTTCCTTTTTTTTTTCTTTTTTCTTTTTTTGGTAAATTATGTAATTTACAAGGTTAGGCTTGAGTCCTCGTTGGTTATATTTTGTTATATATCAACATGCAAGACTATATGTATTCCTGGAAAAATAAGGGAAAAAAAATAATGGAGACAAGGTTTAGTTTCCCAAATCTAACTTGTTTGGGGCTCAAAGTAAGGTAGTGAAACGGGGCTTATTTAGGAACTAAAATGGAGTCTGGATAATGGGTTTGAAGGCATGAAACCTTATGAAATTGGTGTGTGAAACTCCAGTTTGAGTAGAGTTCAAGAAATTGGTGTTTTTTTTATTCTCTTTTTAAGTAAAAAGTAGGGCAAAACACCCGACTCATATATATAACCACAAACAACACCATATTTAGTAAAACTTTCCCTTGCCTAAGGATTCTCCGAGGATGAAGAGTAGACTTTGTCGTCACTCACCGCATAACATAAATCTATAGGAAGGCTAAAACCGGTCAACTACTAGCGTTAAGACACTAGTAATTAAGATACTAAGTTTGCTCCTTCCACTTCTTCAAGCTCCTCCTTGTCAAGGCCTTGGATGAAGCTTGGGGAGTTGAGGAGCTCAATAACTTTCTGCAACTTCTCTTTTTTCTTCGTAGGAGCTGCTCCTGCCCAAAGTGTAGCATAAAAAGTAGAAATAGGAATGGTTTTTAGAAGAATCAGCCATAATTCCACTGAATATGCATGAGTTCCTTGGCTGTTCAGATGCACCAGCTACATAACTCATTAGTGTTCCAATGACTCTTAAAATCATGATTATGCACGTGTTTTATAGTCAAACAAAGATCATCAAGATTGTTAGGACAATAGCTCATATTTAGGAGAGTTGAGGAAGAAAGACCGTAGGGTTTTGGCAAAGGAAGGAAGAAAGACCATGGCTCACAAACAAGTGATCACTTGCTTCTTTTTCTGTATGACAAATCACACAGTTAGTATCATCCTACCATCCTTGTTTCTCAAGCTGGTCTTTGGGCTTGATTCTTTCTTGCACAGATGCAGAAGAAAATCTTGACTTTGTGAGGTGCAATAGAACTCCATATAAGAGAATAAAGGTCAAACTTAACTCCTCTGCTGTTAAGAAAGCTAAAAAGGATCTAACAATGTAAACACCATCCTTATTAAGCTTCCAAGTAGATGGTGTTGGAAATAGTACAGAAATACTAGGTGTGGATTACTACTATGCTATTTTAAAATTAACTTTTAAGAAGAAAGAAACTTCTCTCGCTGTGATAGGCGTGCGTAACACTGTCTTTTGTTAGGATTTTTGCCTTATTTTCAAGAAAAGATGATGGTCCAAGAAAATCCAATTGAATTGGAGAAGACGATGGCTTGAAGTAGAAGAAGCAAATGAAGGTGAAGCAGTTTTCTTTTCAGGCCATTGCGAGTTTTCTTATTCTGGCAGGATACGAATTGGGTTAAATTCCTATTCAATGAACATTTGTTTCTAAAGATTAAGGATCAATTCCTAAAAAGATTGATCAAGATTCTTCAACCATCCAAAAGCCAAGATCATCTCATAGTCCAAATAAGAGTTGTATTGTAAAATCCTATAAATACAAGTTGTAACTAAGTATTGTAATTGTCTCAACCAAGCTGATTTCAAGGAGAATAAAACGTAGAGAACACTAAGAAAATTAGAAGGAAGCCAAGCAAAGAGAGGAGCAAGGTGAAAGTGCATAGAGATAAGGTAATACTCTTATAATGTAAGGCATAGATTCAAGAGAAAGGTGAATACTCTTATTGCATCAAGAGAAAAATTAGATCTCTTTATACTAAGTTATTAATAAAACTCTCTCAAGTTCTCTCCCCATGAACATAGGCCAAGTTGGGCCGAACCACATTAAATTCTCATGTTCTTTCTTTTATACTCTTTTGTTTAGGTATTGCTAGTTTGCTTTACAATAGTTTTCTTTTGCAAGTAATGATCATATTGCTAAGCTCCGCAAACGTCGATCCTGAGAGTAACAATTGGTTTTGTAAAATATCAATTTTCATTATAACAATTGATATCAGAGCTAAAGGTTGACAAAGGATGATATGTTGAAGATAGGAAGTTTTGCGACAAAATTCGAGGTCGAGAAGTTCAATGGTAAAGGAAACTTCAGCTTATGGCAAAAGAAGGTGAAAGCGTTGCTGATGCAATAGAATCTTCACAAGACCTTGCAAGGTAAGTCAGCAAAACCTCTGGGTACGTCAAATAAGGATTGGGAGGAGATGGATCAAAAAGCAACAAGCACGATCCAGCTATGTCTCGCAGATAAGGTGATGCACAACGTGATGGATGAAGAAACGACTACATGATTGTAGTCAAGATTAGAAACATTGTATATGACGAAAAGCCTCTTCAACAAGTTGTATCTCAAGAAACAACTATATGGGCTACACATGAACGAAGCGACAACAGTGTTGGAGCATCTAAACTTCTTCAATAAGGTCATCAACGAGATTCTAGTTGTTGATGTCAAGATTGATGAGGAAGACAAGGTGTTGATACTTCTCAGTTTGCTTTCAAAGTCATATGATCACATTATCACCACCATACTCTACGGTAAGGAAACTCTTATCTTGGAGGAGGTCACGCCAACTCTCTTAACTAATGAGATTAGGAAAAGATCAAATCAAGAGGAGCAGACAGGATCGGGTTTTGGTGGTCACGGGAAATAAAAGAAGAGGAGAAGGAAAGAAAGGTTCGGGCTCATCAAAGGCGTGTCACTTTTGTCACAAGAAAGGTCATTGGAAGAATGACTACAAGCATCAGTAAGAATGGTTGAAGAAGAAGGGCAAGTTGTAGAGGCAGACGTAGCATTGCAGTGTAGAGGACACCAAAATATTAATGGCTTCTTACAAGGATAACACTTCTCAAGATAAAGGCTGAATATTTGATTCAGGTAGTACGGTTCATGTATGTGTTGGCCCAGATGCCCTTCACTCTAGTTTTGATGATGATTAACTCATGTAGTTATAGTTTACTAATAATCTTGTGATATTTAGTTTTAGATATTTGATCAAGATTTTAGTAGGCGTTTAGCTTCAACAAAGGAGTTTTTGAGCTTTCACATGTAAATTTAAAAGCTCGAGCGTCAAAATCGCATCTAGTACTCGGTTGGAGTCAAGCTCGATGGATCGCATTTGGATCGAGTCGACTTAGAGACGGAGTTCTACAAGAAGACCTCGGTTTGTATTTAGTATGTTTAGATCATTGTAAAGACTACATAGTATTGATATGCTCAAGTTCACACACTCACAAGTTTAAAATTTATTGGTTTAGGTTTTCGGTTTTACCGGATTTTTAATTTCATGTCAAAAACATAGATAGATATCTTTATATGTATATTGGATTCTATACATATACAATATGCTTCAAAGTTGTTTATATATCTTGTTTTTGTATTTACATGAGTTTTGAAGAAAACGGTTTTCCATTTCAAAACTCCAAGTTTTGAAAAATACCGATTTTGGTTTAAAGCCTAATTTCTATATCACAAAATAGTTCAGATTGTTTATATATGTGTTGAATTTTAGTCACACATATTTGTATTTCTAAGATCTTAAAAATTTATTTTTGTGAAATTATGTGTTTTTATGGGATTTAGTTGAAGGTAAATTACCAAGTTTTTAATCCCTATAACAGTTGGACCTGGCCTTCTACCGGTCGACCGACGTACACAAACGTGGACGACAGTAGTGGCTGGTGGGCCGGTCGACCGACGTACACAAATGTTGACGACAGTAGTGGCTGGTGGGCCGGTCGACCGCCAGAGAGCTTTACTCTCTAGATATGGCCCCAGTCGACCAGGCGGTCGACCGGTAGAGAGCTGCTGCTCTCTGTATCCAGTCCCGATCGACCGGGCAATCGACCAGTGGCTCAACGATCATAAAAATGACTGTTGGCCTGTCGACCGGGCGGTCGACCGGAAGGTCATTTCTGACCTTTTATGGCTACCAATGGGCAGAATTTTGAGAGGGTATAAATACCCATCTTTTGAGCTGGTTTCTTCATGGTGTTTGAGAGCAAAAAATTTCCATCTTCTTAAGTGTTTTACAACAAGTTTTTAAAAGAGTTTTGGGATTAAAGATCTTATCTTTATTTGTTTTTAAAGGGTTAGAAAAATCAAAGAAAAATAGAGTCTTTGGGAATTGGTTTTTAATCTTCATTTGTATAGCTATTTAGAAGTTTTCCCAGAGTTTTTTTTTTGTGATTTGATTTTCAAACTCTTTATTTTCTCACACTTGAGGTATCATATTTATCCTATCGATTAGGATCTTGTTTTGTGAGGAAAATTGGTTTAAGGTTAGTGAGACCATCAAGAGTTGTAAACCTTCTTTTATTTGAGTTCTCTCTTGTGTAGAGGTGAGTGTGGAGGTTGTGTTGATATCCCCCTAAGTGTAAAGGTGATTGTGGAGGTTATGCAAATTGGGTTTATTATTATCCCTCTAAGTGTAGAGGTGATTGTGGTGTTGTTGGCTTTGAGCCTTATCCCTCTAGTGAGAGGTGATTGTTGTTTGGCTAAGTGCCCATTCCTCTAAGTGTAGAGGTGATAGTTGTTGTGTCTTACCTCTTATGAAGAGGTTGTTGAGAGAGGAGTTGTGTACTCCAAATTTGTATTACCCAAAATTCTCAATGGAGATTCCCTGTGTGGGAAGTCCTGTGTGGACGATATAGTGAAAATCCTTCTGTGTGAAGGCGAGGACGTAGAGCAGTGGCTTGAACTTCAAAATATATCTTGTTGTTTGCGATTGATCCACTATCTCTAACTCTCTCTCTCTTATATTGTGCCTTGCATTATTTCATATTATTCATATCATTCTTATATGCTTGGTATTATTTATGTGCCTCACTTGTGTTGAACCAAGAGAGCTTTACATAACACCTCAACTCTTATTTAGAGGAATTTAGAGGAGATAGTTCAGAGCCTTTCACCGAAAATTCGGCTTCACTCTTTGGTTACACTAAGTGTGTTGCAATTTATTTTTAATTCCGCATTATTTGTCATTAGATTAGCCTTAGGTAACCTATTCACCTCCTTTTAGGTGTACTTTCAGTATGTTCTCAAAAGAAACTGTTCAACTCCTTGGTTGTAAAGGAGGAAGGGATTATCAAGATGGTAGATGGTTCAGCTTGCGAGGTCATTGGCACTAGGACAGTCAAGATTACAGAAAGAGATTGGATAGTGCATGCTCTAGAGGCGGTTCGGTATGTCCCGAAGGTACGCTACAATCTAATATCCATAAGGGTGCTCGATGAAGAAGGATGCCGAGTCCAAATGCAACAAGACATCGTCACAATTAGCCAAGAAGAGAGGGTAATTCTGAAAGAAGAGAAGTGCGGAGGGTTATACAAGCTGAAGAAAGGAAACTCGAGGTGGAATTTCAAGGATAAGCTTGGAAGGGAATTCATCACGAGGTGGAGCTCCAAGAAATACTGTAACGGAACGTGAATCAGGTCAAAGTGTTGTGGGAAGGAGAATTGGTGCATTAGGGTAAGACCCGAGATGGCCCAAACCATGGCGGTAAATCAGAGAAAGGTCCCGGGGAGAGGAGGCAAGAATTAAAGGCTTCACGACACGATTACAACCAAGGAAAGAATCCAGATATTAATTCAAAATCTCAAGTTATTTTACTAAAGGCTTGAAAAGTAAGTCGAGGTGGAGATTGTTAGGATTTTGCCTTATTTTCAAGAGGAGATGATTGTCCAATAAAATTTAATTGAATTGGAGAGACGATGGCTTAAAGCAAAAGAAGCAAATCAAGGTGAAGTAGTTTCTTTTTAGGCGATTACGAGTTTTCTTATTCTGATAGGATATGAATTAGATTAAATTCCTATTCAATGAAGATTTGTTTTTAAAGATTAAAGGGTTAGAATCCTTCTAGATCAAGGAGATCAATTTCTAAAAGGATTGATCAAGATTCTGAAAATCACCTAGAGGGGGGTGAATAGGTGATAATGCTAATCTAGAAACTAAATGCGCTAAATGCGGAAGCTAATGTAAATTTTGCAACACACTTAATACAACACACAAGTGTAGCCGAATTCCCCGTGAAGGGCTCTGGACTAACTCCTCTTGATTCCCCTAGATATGGGTTGAGGTGCTATGTGAAGCTCTTGTGGTTAAGTATAAGTGAGGCACACACAAACAACTAAGCATATACAAGATATAGCAATATGAAATATGCAAGGCACAACACAAGTAATGAATGATATGAAAGAAGAATGATGCTTTGCACAAACGTAAAGAGAGAGAGAGTTGAGAGACAATGGATCAAACGCAAAGGCCAAGATATGTTTCGAGGTTCGAGCCCCTAGCTCTACATCCCCGCCTTCACCCAGAAGGATTTTAAGTCCACTAGCTTGTCCACAAAGGACTCCCACAAAGGGAACCTCCACCGAGGATTTGGGGCAATAACAATTACAAGGAGTACCCAACTCTCTCCTTACAAACACAACCTCCTCCTTGAGGCACAACTCCAAGCCAACAAACTATCACCTCACAACTTGAGGGATTAGCACAAAGCAACACAAGGATCACCTCACAACTTGAGGGATACAACCCAAATGCACAACCTCCTCAACACAATGAGGGAAAGGCACAAAGCCAAACAAAGATAGGGTTTTTAACTTGGTGGTCTAAACAACAACCACAAACAATCTCTTTTCTCACAAACAAATGATCCTAAATAGATTAGGATAGAGGATAGGCTCAAGTGTGGAAAATAAGTGTTTTGATCAAAGAAAAACTCTTGGGAAAATACCAAATAGATATTGAAATGAAGAACAATAAACCAATTTCCCAAAACCTATTTTCTTTGAAAATAACAAAACACTTAAAACAAATAAGATGGATCTTTTGGCACTTAAAACTCTTTTGAAAACTTGTAAAAACACTTCAGAAAAGTAAGAATTTTTGCTCTTGAAAATCTTGGATAAAACCATGAAGAGATGGGTATTTATAGCCCCAAAGCAAAACTAGCCGTTAGGCTGATCTGGCAGCCTGACAGGCTACCGGTCGGCCGTTCCGCCGACCGCCAACGGTCAGAAATGTGACCGTTGGGGCAACCCGGTCGACCGCCTGGCCGACCGAAATAAACAAAGAGCTCTGCTCTCAGATACGGTCGACCGCCCGATCGGCCGTCCCATTGTGTGCCAGACGTGCACGGTTCTGTGCACGTCGGTCGACCGTACGGGTCGACCGGCCTATGGTTCGGTCGACCCCACGGTCGACCGGCCTGGCCTGACAGACAGGTCTGGGTCTGAAACTGGTTTAAAACATATCTTGAAAATTCTTTTAATAACTTCTAAAAATCCTAAAAATGTTTTTATCATATTGCATTGATATATAAACATGTGATAAACATTTCTACTCAAATATCAAGCATATGAAACCATTTTTGTGTCTTAACATTTTTACCAAAAATTAAAACATGTATTTTATCAAACTTGTATTTTTCTATACATGAATAAGATAGTCAAAATAAGCTTGTATAGGAAGTTTAAGCATGCATGTATAACTAGAATACTATTATACATATAAACCATTTAAACTTGTTTTGATCAATCTATTCATGAAAACAAATATCAATTAAACTAAAACCGAAAAACCAATATCCAAACATGAAACGTGTGTGTTGTGAACTTGAGCATATCATACTATTCTAATCTTTACAATTTTGGATCTAAACACAAAACTAAACTATGGTACCGAAGTCTTCTTGTAGAGCGCCGTCTCCAAGCCAACTCGATCCAAAACTCTTTGATTCACCGAGCAAGTGCTATATATGATCTTTGACGCTCGGGCTCTTGAATCAACATGTGAAAGCTTCCAAATCTTCTTGTTGAAGCTAATCACCTACTAATAACTTGATTAATGATCTGAAATTAAAATCACAAGATTATTAGTACACATAACTACATGAGTTAATCATCATCAAAACTAGAGTGGAAGGCCTCTGGGCCAACAATCTCCCCCTTTTTGATGATGACAAAACTCATGGAGTTATATATGCATGGATCAAAGTTAAGCTTCAAAGAAGCTCCCCCTTAACTCATGCATAAACAAATAAACATAAATATGCAATGAATGACAATGCATAATCATGCATAAACAATAAATGGCTCTAGATACCAATGAAATGTTTAAAAACAAAACATTCTCTAGATACCAATTAAAATTAAACTAAATTAAACTTAATATATGCAAAACATAAACATGCATATATAAAACTTCTCAAATAATTCTCTTCCTTTTTGTCAATCATCAATAAAGGGGTAAAAACCAAAACAAAACAAAATCTTCTCCCCCTTTTTAATACAAAGAAACACTCATCAATAAGGGGTAAAAGCAAAATCAAATCAATAAATTTTTCTCCCCCTTTTTGTTCGAAACCATGAATCAACAAAAGGGTTAATAAAGACAATGTTCTCCCCCTTTGTCTAAAACAAAAACAAAACCAATTAGGGGTGACTATCAATTAAGATATCAAGTGAAAATATGTCAAAGTAGCATCTTGATACCAAATTAAAGTAAACATAAAAACATTTATACTAATTATAAGAAAACAATCTTGATACCAATTGAAATTAAACATAACAAAATTTGAATTTCTAAACAAGGATTTTGATACCAATTGTAAATATTTTTCATTTTGAACATATGATACCAAATTGAAATTTTCAATCATAAAGTATGGGAGTGAAAATCAAATACCAATTAAAAGATGAAATACAATTTTTCTCCCTCTTTATGAATTACCGAATAAAAACATGCAAAGCTTGTATATGGATACCAATTGAAAACTAGTCAATTGAAACAAGATAGTCATTATAAAAAAAACAAGCTTTATCACGATCAAAATTTGTGCTCTAAGATATATGAATATAATAAGCACAAATAAAAAACATATATATGTATGAAAATTAGATACCAATTAGAATTGATACTCTTTGAAGTGCAAGCATACATATACGAAAATATATGAGTATACAAAAGTGTTAATATTGATACCAATTGAAAGAATTTCAATGATACCAATTGAAACAACAATAATGATCAAGTGTATACATCATATTATCTAGCCTCCCAATCATGTTCAAGTTTAAAATGATTTTCACTATAAGGCATACATGAGCATGATCTCCCATCCAACCACCCTTTGAAGGTAGGGGTTTTCAAAAATAGGTTTGAAAATCTCTACCATAAGAAGAATACGAACTAGTTAAATGAGAAATCTTGTTAACTAGTACGAAATCCTTCAAGTAAGGATAAAACAAAATTGTTTTTCATGAAACACATGTAATTCACATGATCACTAAACACTCAAAATTCATAAAGCCTATATCATAGTCTCATGAAAACAAATCATGAGTAAACTAATAAAGTGAGTGTACAAGTATAATGTGACACATATCAACATGAAATATTCAATTAAGCTCATATGAAATTCCTTAAAAACATGAAAATATGAAAAACTAGATTTTCATTACCAATTGAGATTACCTAAAAACATGAAAATCATCAAAACGATTTAAACTTCAAGGTATATGTATGTCATGTACAAACTAAAGTATACATACATATCCTAAACATAATGAGTCCACAAAAGTATATGCATGAAGGCACGTGGCTCAAGGATGTACATGTATAATCAATAGTTTGGACAAGATAGACATATACATGAAGTTAAAACACATGATCATAGAAACATATTCAAGATGAGGAATACAAGTTAGAATGCATGAATCATCAAAACTAGACTATACTAGCACATCTAATGGGTACAAATAAGCATCCAAGTACAAACATATATAAAGATTTATTTGTGGCCCATTTTATGTACAAGTATAAATTCTAGTCTTAATGAAAACTAACATCTAAACAAGTAATCAAATCATTAAGCATAAAACAGGATACAAATCAACATGAAAATCATAAACATGATCATTATGTAAATCCTCATGCTATTAGAGTTATTATGCATATCATAGCTAAACAAATGGTGAGACACAACATATGGGTCCATATAAACACGGGTGATCTCATAAGCTATACATGCATGTCAATGATCTAAGAATCATGGCATTTAACATAATAAACTCTAAACATCAAAAACATGAGATATCAAAACAAGAATCATAAACACATATGATCATCATGCACATGCATTAGATCTAGGACATACATATTAGTTTAAAAAAAAAACAAAGTGAGAACACAAAGATAGGTCCATGGGTGTCTCAAGTAACTAAACATGTATAACACTAAACTAATCAACATGACATAAGCATAATGAACAATAAGACATGCTATAGAATGATGAACATGAAAAGCATGCAAATAAAACGGGAGTTAGAGATAGATATCAAAACCGATGAAGGCACCTCTCTAGTTCTCCAAACCAATGGTGGTCCTCTCTACCAAACTCCCCTTGAAAGTGATGCATCCAAAAATGGTTTTCTTTAAGCTTGGAACGCATCCACCTCAAGGCACCAATACTCTTACGTGATGCGAGAGCCCACACCTACATCAAAAATCAAAGGAGTGGTCTTTGGTACCCATTTTCTTTTGGGTCCACGGGGGTTAGTATCTTTTCTAACCCAAACAAGATTATTTGCTAAATTTTCAATATGTAAACGATCATAGCAAAATCTGGCAAGGTGGCCTTTTCGACCACAATGTGTACAAATGTACACATGGGCATACATGTGATGGTGGTGACCGTGGGAAGCATGTGTATGCCGAGGAGGGTGTGTATGCAAGGATGGAGCTTGGTTCTTGCGAACCAAGGATTCCAAGCGTGTGTAATTTAAAGCACATTGGCTCAAAGTGGAGCCTAAACAATCAACACTTTTCTTCAAAACATTTATATCATTTTCAATAGTAGAAGATAAAGTGGAGCATGCAATGGATGTGCTAGGTGAATCTACACTAGCATGGCAAACATGAGAATCTATATCAATTTTTAAAGATTCATTTTTCTTCAACCAAATCCAATTCTTTTGTAATGAAATCAATTTCATTTTCAAAACAAGGTTATCTTTTAAAACAAAATCCAATTTTGAAGATAAAACCTCATTGTTTTTTACAACATCATTACAATCATTTTTGCTTTTCAAAACATCAATCTCTTTTAGGGCAAGGTTTAGTTGAGATCTTAGTGAGTCACGTTCACTAGTAATCTCTTCCTTCTCTTGCAAAACCGATTCAAAACTTGAACATAAATCCTTCATTTCTTCTTTTAGTTCAAGATTATTCTTTTTCAAAAGATTATGTTTTTTCAAAAAATTTTCAAGCTTTGTGGCAAGTTCCATATTTAAGGTTTGAGCTTCTAAACAACCATCGCAATAGGAACTAGAGCAATCATCTAATTGAGAATCCGATTGTACCTCAAGGGAATCTTTCCCTTGGACCATGAGGCAATGCTCGTCGGACATGTCTCTCCTAGATCTTCTCAACTTGTTGATGATCCTTGGTAGCTCGGGAGAAGTCAATATGCTCCAAACTGCAAAAGCCGAATCATAATGATCAAACACCGGTAAAAGATCTTCATTAAGAGATGCTCTAAATGTTCTAAGTGCTAATGCATTTGCCTTTTTATGCTTGCTATGATTTGGGTAGGATTCTTGAGTAGTGGCTTGATAAACTAGATGTCCTAGGGATTTCAAATGACTACTCATATTGGCCTTCCAAACATCAAGTCTAAAAAAGTCAAACATAGGAGGGCTATCCATGAGTGCAACTATATGTGTGCAAATGAACAATGCAAATGAAGATTAGCAAACCAAGATCTCACTCCTAGGTGGTTAAACCTAAATATCAGGAGCGTAGGCTCTGATACCAATTGAAAATCACTTAGAGGGGGGTGAATAGGTGATAATGCTAATCTAGAAACTAAATGCGCTAAATGCGGAATCTAATGCAAATTTTGCAACACACTTAATACAACACACAAGTGTAGCCGAATTCCCCGTGAAGGGCTCTGGACTAACTCCTCTTGATTCCCCTAGATATGGGTTGAGGTGCTATGTGAAGCTCTTGTGGTTAAGTATAAGTGAGGCACACACAAACAACCAAGCATATACAAGATATAGCAATATGAAATATGTAAGGCACAACACAAGCAATGAATTATATGAAAGAAGAATGATGCTTTGCACAAATGTAAAGAGAGAGTTGAGAGACAATGGATCAAACGCAAAGGCCAAGATATGTTTCGAGGTTCGAGCCCCTAGCTCTACATCCCCGCCTTCACCCAGAAGGATTTTAAGTCCACTAGCTTGTCCACAAAGGACTCCCACAAAGGGAACCTCCACCGAGGATTTGGGACAATAACAATTACAAGGAGTACCCAACTCCTCTCCTTACAAACACAACCTCCTCCTTGAGGCACAACTCCAAGCCAACAAACTATCACCTCACAACTTAAGGGATTAGCACAAAGTAACACAAGGATCACCTCACAACTTGAGGGATACAACCCAAATGCACAACCTCCTCAACACAATGAGGGAAAGGCACAAAGCCAAACAAAGATAGGGTTTTCAACTTGGTGGTCTAAACAACAACCACAAACAATCTCTTTTCCCACAAACAAATGATCCTAAATAGATTAGGATAGAGGATAGGCTCAAGTGTGGAAAACAAGTGTTTTGATCAAGAAAAACTCTTGGGAAAATACCAAATAGATATTGAAATGAAGAACAATAAACCAATTTCCCAAAAACCTATTTTCTTTGAAAATAACAAAACACTTAAAACAAATAAGATGGATATTTTGGCACTTAAACTCTTTTGAAAACTTGTAAAAACACTTCAGAAAAGTAAGAATTTTTGCTCTTGAAAATCTTGGATAAAACCATAAAGAGATGGGGTATTTATAGCCCCAAAACAAAACTAGCCGTTAGGCTAATCTGGCAGCCGGACAGGCTACCGGTCGGCCGTCCCGACCGACCGCTAACGGTCAGAAATGTGACCGTTGGGGCGACCCGGTCGATCGCCCGGCCGACCGAAATAAACAGAGAGCACTGCTCTCAGATACGGTCGACCGCCGGTCGGCCGTCCCATTGTGTGCCAGACGTGCACGGTTCTGTGCACGTCGGTCAACCGTACGGGTCGACCGACCTATGGTTAGGTTGACCCCACGGTCGACCGGCCTGGCCTGACAGACAGGTCTTGGTCTGAAACTGGTTTATAACATATCTTGAAAATTCTTTTAATAACTTCTAAAAATCCCAAAAATGTTTTTATCATATTGCATTGATATATAAACATGTGATAAACATTTCTACTCAAATATCAAGCATATGAAACCATTTTTGTGTCTTAACATTTTTACCAAAAATCAAAACATGTATTTTATCAAACTTGTATTTTTCTATACATGAATAAGATAGTCAAAATAAGCTTGTATAGGAAGTTTAAGCATGCATGTATAACTAGAATACATCTATTATACATATAAACCATTTAAACTTGTTTTGATCAATCTATTCATAAAACAAATATCGGTTAAATTAAAAACCGAAAAACCAATATCCAAAACATGAAACGTGTGTGTTGTGAACTTGAGCATATCATACTATTCTAATCTTTACAATTTTGGATCTAAACACAAAACTAAACTATGGTACCGAAGTCTTCTTGTAGAGCGCCGTCTCCAAGCCGACTCGATCCAATCTCTGTTCATACTGATTCAAGATCCACCATTGAGATTCTAAAGCAAGATAATGCCAATAAGAAGATGAACAGACATATTCAAATCAGACTTAAGTCTGTTCAGCGCCTATTGGGCAAAGTTGTGCTTCTGGACTTTGTAAAGTCCGAGAAGAATATTGCTGACCCATTGACTAAGGGTCTTTCTAGGAGTGTGGTCCTAGAATCATCGAGGGAGATGGGGTTAAGCCCATAGTAGAGTTCACCGACAGCGGGAACCCAACCTACTTGATTGGGAGTTGATTCCATGAAAGAGGTTCAATGTGGTAGGAACAAGCTGGACTGGTGATACTCGTGTGGAGCATCGACCCAGATATGTTTATATCATGTATGTAGCTTTGTAGCTACTACCCCTTCTCTATGGTGACGATGCTCTTATAATACAGCTAGGTAAGGATGAGTTTGACTCTTAATAAGTCCAACGCATGTAGTGTGGAGGGTATACTATCCAGCTGTAGTACCCTTGGAGGACTTACCTACGTGAGAGGAACCGTGATGGCCGCGGTTGGGGGGCAGGGCTGACCCTAGAAACTCTCATGAGTCGGTTATTGTGAGCATGGCCTTTAACGCTCAACCCGCTCGCTCAATAGATGGAAACTTACTGTGTGTGTCTTTCATCAATATCTGGTTAAAGAGGCCTAATTCAAGGCGTAGTCCATTAGGTCCCTCAGGTGGCGATGAAATTCACTAAGGGTAGATTCAAGGCCGCAAGCTATCGACCCGAATCCACAGCATGATGTTGCCCGATTTTATTCGTGTTTTATGATCTGATGATGTGATGGTTATTGATTTGTTTTATCCTCTCTGAAACTCAAGTTTTGGGGGGGACTGTTGGATGTGAGTTGAGTTGGAGGGAAAACTTGAGTTTCCCTCTTATTAACCTTTGAGTTTAGTCCCACATTGGATAGGACATGGAGGTTAGGTAGTATATATACCAACACCTCTCATGCCTATTGTTATGAGTGTTGGGCCATGGGCCACATCCCCACACGCGCGCACACGCGCCGAACCGAACCGGGCCGGGCCGATTTTCCTTTTCTTCTTCCAAACTTATAAGATATGAACTTATAAGATACAAACTGTAAGAATACAATTTTGTTTTTCCTTTTTATATCTAATTGTTTTTAAATAATTATCTTTGACGCTCGGGCTCTTGAATCAACATGTGAAAGCTTCCAAATCTTCTTGTTGAAGCTAATCACCTACTAATAACTTGATTAATGATCTGAAACTAAAATCACAAGATTATTAGTACACATAACTACATGAGTTAATCATCATCAAACTAGAGTGGAAGGCCTCTGGGCCAACAGATTCTTCAATCATCCAAAAGCCAAGATCATCTCATAGTCCAAATAAGAGTTATATTGTAAAATCTTATAAATAAAAGTTATAATCAAGCATTGTAATTGTCTCAACCAAGCTGATCTTAAAGAGAATAAAGGTGGAGAACACCAAGGAGGTCAGAAGGAAGCCAAGTAAAAGAGGAGGAAGGTGAAAGTGCATAGAGATAAGGTAATACTCTCGTAATCTAAGGCATAGATTCAAAGGGAAGGTGAATACTCTTTTGTTGCATCAAAAGGAAGATTAGATCTCTTCGTACCAAATTATTAATAAAGCTCTCTCAAGTTCTCTCCCCGTGGACATAGGCCAGCTTTGGGCCGAACCACGTTAAATTCTCCTGTTCTTTCTTTTTTACTCTTTTTGTTCTATGTATTGCAAGTTTGTTTTACAATAGTTTTGTTTTATAAGTACTGATCATATTGTCAAGTTCCGCAAACGTCGATCCTGGAAATAACAATTGGTATCGTAGAATGTATTTTTTGTTATAACATTCTTAAGAGTAGATCACGCCACTCTGAGAGACTCTCTTGGTGCAATAGATTGATGACAATCGACCCTTCAAGATTCAGCAGTCGTTAGTCTTGCAAGCGTGCACTAAAATTGCATAAGCCCTTGACAACTTGGTTTTATTTTTTTTTACAGTTGTAGAAAGTTCAGGAGAGTTACAGAGAAAACACAGAGCAGTTGGAGATGAGAAAGGAAAGAAGAATTGTTCGAGCTGATCTGTTGTGTTATCTTAAGGCAAGAGCTATGCCTCTTTTTATTAAGATATTTGTATAATCAGAATCCTTGGGTAGAGTATATAATCCTGCCTTGATCAGGAAACAAAATCTGAAGTAGGAGCAATATCCTATTCGGGCAATTTCCGCGAGGCTATGAAACCTAGATTTGCACCTATAAAGGTTTTCCAGGTTCGGTTGCCCCATTTTCTTTACTGTGCCCCATTGGGCTTTGTGTGCATGAGTCCCCCTAATTTCTGGGCTTACACACCATACTAAGAGAGAGAGAGAGATCATATTTAAGCATCAGAAACTATTTCTCCCTTTCCAATGTGAGAAATACACTAAAACCCCAACACGTGTGTCCCCAACAGGTGTGCCCCTTGTGTTAGTGTAGACACTCCAATTTTGAAGCATCTGGAGTAGTTTAGCTTTCAATTCCCTTTCCCAAGGTGGAGCAGTTCTTCTCAACACTATATTTCACTTCAAAACATCCTCCACAATCCCATCTTGTGTTCTAACTCTATAATAATTTGACCTAGTCAAACTTAAAGAGCTTAGGAAATAGGGGGGCCAGAGAATTATGCTCAGTCCAGATATCTTCCCAGAACCTGATCATTTTACCATCTTCCAAGTTTCATCTAACATTATGTAACGAGGCATTTCTAACACCTGAAATATTATTCCAGAAGACAGAATTGTTTTTTAGACAGGTTAATAGCATGGATTGGTAAGAAGCTCTGGTTATAAATAGAGTTGAGAATTTTGCCAGAAAAGGATTGATTAGTGATTACTTTCCATAACCTCTTTCGCTGTGTTACCATTTGAGATTCAAATTTCATCTTTATGTATTGCCTTGACAATAGAGATGACACACGAGGATAAGCATCGACTACGTCTTCAAGAGGTAGAAGCTTTAGATGATAAACGACTCCAAGCTTGACAACAAATTAAGCTTTACCAAGTTAGAATCACAAAAGCCTTCAACAAGAAAGTCAAAGAATGGATTTTCAAGAAGGGCGATCTTGTCTTAGCTGTCAAACGACTCATAATCATGACGCACAACACCAAAAGGCAAATTCTATCCTAAGTGGGAAGGACCCTATATAGTAGAGATTAGGACAGAATTAGTGATTGCCAGAAATTATTGTTGTATAGTTACAAACATCATTTTCATTAAGGTTCAGAAACTCTGTTGCCAAACTCGGCTATGTTAATGTTTTTAACCGAACCTTTAATTTTTGTATTTCTTGTTAGCTTTGAATTGGGCTAAGCTTTTCGATAGCCGCTTCCATGCATCTCGTTCAATTAGATCGCAGTAAAGATACATGTTCTATAAGTCTCAAAATTTTACTTAACTTATTCTGCACCCAAAAGCCATAATAAATCAATGACAGTTCCACTGCAGTTGCAACCTTTGCATTGTTAAGAGTCAAAGTCATTGCAGAGCAAGCAGAGCCTTGCTCTTCTCTCTCAAAAAAGAGTCAAGTCATTGCATTGCCAAGAACTTCCATTTCCAAACCCTTGTATATTTAAGGAAAAAGGGGTATGGTGGGTAAATTTTAATGAAATCAATCCACGCACCAAAATAATGGAGAGGGATAGTTAAATCAATCACAGAAAACAAGCACAAGCATACAAATCTTACATAGAAACCAAAAAAGGAAAAACAACACACACACACACACACACACACACACACACACACACACACAGAGAGAGAGAGAGAGAGAGAGAGACAGAGAGAGAAGCATTTCACTATAAAAATGGTGACTATAGCTGAGCTTCTCTATTGTGCTAGATTTTCTGGCTTCCAATCATCTCCTTTCACATTGAGAGAGATCTATTATTTATACATGTAATATTTACAAGATAAGGCGAGTACTCAGTTTGAATACTTAAATTCCTCATCTTGATGGCGGTTAAGCTGAACATCCGAGTTTGAATCGAGATAGAAGAGAGTCTGTCCTTGTTGTTGGACTGTATAACTAGGACTCAAGCAATTCCAGTTGCAATTTTTTTTACCATTAATTTGCCATCTGGAGGCATTGAGGATGTGAGAGCCTAGGCTCTGATACCATCCTGTAACGCCCTAATCCCGTGGGTACAGAAACGTTACTGCGATGTATATACGCAGGTGAGAAATACCCTCACGTATATACGCTAAGCATCAGTACAGGTAAAAATCAGAGTACGGAAACACATGGTGCATTGACATTCCAACATATGAGTATAATTACAAAGTTATCACCAGATGTGACAAATATTAGAAGAATATTACATCACCGATACGCACAAATGCGAGAATAAAAGGAGATATCCAAGTATGAATAGTACAAAAAGAGGCTCAGAGTCATAATAGGAAAACTCTAGAGCCGAGCAGGAGGGCCTGGAAGAATGGGGCTCTGGACGGTCTGCCGGAAATCCACGCTACCGCTGCGCCTCTCAGGTCAGTAACTGGGAGAATCCACACGCTGCAAGCTCTGAGACCAAGACATGAGGATCCAGAGGAGTCAGAACTCTCCAGCGAGTGGTGATGCGAATGCCAAGTGGCGTGCATAGATAAGCACATGTGTATTGATAAATTCGAATCATAAATATGCCTAGAAAACCGTGTTGTGAGTACATGCATACAGGAACAAGAGAGATAAAGCAGGTGACATCCAGCAGAGAATACGCATAGTATAATAAGATAAGAGCATGTAAAGAGATGAAAATAAAGTAGATAGGGCGACACCAGATATCTCCTAAACTAACATAAAACCGATAAAACTGAATAAAATCGATTACTAGAAAAACAGATCGTACTGGCTTAGGTCACGGCTCCATGAGACTAGTACAAAGAATAATCCAAATAAGAAAACCCTCATCTATATACCTTTATCCCATGTCGCCATAATCCGTGCGCATGCAACCCGAGTTACAAACAACACGACAAATTATATATTAGCATCTTATTATAATTGGGTCCGTCTAAGTTGTAGGCTTCAATATGCGTCCCATTCCACAAACTTTCACTTACAACTTATAGAGTAAGTTATTTAAAAACTGATGAGTTCGACGAACCATGTTTAGGATGGGCCCCGTACATGCCCAGGACAACGGTCCAGGAGTATCCGGTGCTGAGCCGAAACGTACCGCTAGGTACCGGAACTTATGTACGCCCGAACAGGAATAGAGTATCGCAGATCCCATAGAAACAGGCCTAGGGCGTGGCATACTTGGCAGGAATAAACAGGAGTAGGGGTGCCGTCACACCCCACGGAATCCCTGGTGGCCGCCAGGTGATCCCTCAAGTATGTGGCCACGCGTGACTCGATAAGACCACCATAAATATGACTATTCAAGACCCATCAGTTTCCCCCGAATCGGGTGCAAGTTGTCTTATTAGAATTTATTATGTAATTATCAATTTACGAAAATAGCAGGACATGATCAGCAATTCAGGAGAACATAAGTACACGTATAACAGGAGTACAGGTCACTGTATATAATACAGGATAACAGGTCACTGTATATAATACAGGATAACTGGGCAGGATTCCCGTAAATGTAATAATCACGGTCAAATATTAATATGACAGGAGGTAGGTGATAGATCATGTCATAATAGGAAGCAAGTGTTAAATAGTAGTATGTCAGGTGTCAGGTGGTAACACATTAGTTGTTAAGTGATACAAACAGGTGTATGTCAAGTATTAACATAACAAGTATATACATGGCAAGTGATAGAGTAATAGCTGAGTACAATCAAGCGAAACTGAGCAAGCTGGAGGTACGGATAGCGAACAGTGTTTAACACTGGAACACCTAGCGAGATTACGGGGACGACTCGGCTTAACATGCGAGTAGACAATCCGGCAGTATCTCGCCTAGACGAATCTAGTGGTAAAGCGTTGAGCGTTAAGCATGCCTACCAGGCGGAGCTGAAGGACATGACGGTCTGAGCGCACTTCTCTTTCGAGGTAGTGGGCGAGAGAGCCCAGAGGCAAAAGTAGCTCGGGGTCTAAATGCACTCTCGGTAGCTACCACGAACCCATAAACGTACTGGCCTAGAACCATTGAGTAGCCAGCCCGGGAGTGGGTAGACCCAGAGTCGGTACGAGAGTACCTGCACGAGATGTTAATACCACACGAGCATACATACAAGAGTGATAATATCTACACTACTGTGGAGTGGAGAACCCCAGAGGCTGAAAGGGCTCGGAGGCCAAGTAGAAAGCCCAAAAGCTGAAAGGGAGCCCGGAGGCTAACGACTACAAAGGGTCAGCCACGCACGATATAAAGTAGTAAAAACTACATCACAGGCATGATATATGTGTAAGAAGTAAACTATCTTAGTACAAGTATTCGTCACAGACATATACATATACAATTAAGGGCACTCGGCTGCATACAAATATAGGGGCACCGCCCAATACAAAATACACATAAATTTATAATAAAATATATGTCGACCCGATGAAGCGGGGAAACCAAATGGTGGCGAGGACACTCGCCTAAATCTTCAAAATTGCCAAAAACTCTGAAATTCTAGGAACTCGCGCATGCGCCATAAAATATAATAAATATATATATATATATATTATTGTTTTTAGAGAGAGAAAGAAGAGAAGAGAGAGAAAGAGTTAGAGAGAGAAAGAGAAAGCTAGAAAGAGAAAGTGATTTCTAGATAGAGAAAGAGAGATTTAGAGGGAGAAAGGCTAGAGAGAGAAAGAGGGAGTTAGAGAGACTAGAGAGAGAAGAGAACTAGAGAGAGAAAGGAATGATGAGAGAGAGAGAGAGGAAAGAGAAACAGAGAGGGGGTTGTAGAGAGAGAGGGACGGTGAGAGAGGGAGAGAGAGAGAGAGAGTACAGGGGTGGGGCGCTGCTGCCTCCCTCACCTTTGGTCATGGCCTGACTGTGCCAGGCCGTGGCCAGGCCAGCCCTGGCCGCATGGCCAGGGGCGCCTCTTGGCCGCATGGCCAGGGGCGCCAGGGGGGAGGCGCCAGAGGCAGCGCCGCCAGATAGAGGCAGCCACGCCCTGGCAGCCACGCCGGCCTAGCGTGGCCGCCCAAGGAGGGGAGAGGGGAGAGTGAGGGTAAAAAGGGGAAAAGAAAAAGATAAAGAAAAGAGAAAGGGAAGAAGAAGAAGAAAAAAGAAGAAGAAAAAGAAAAAGAAAGGAAAGAAGGAGAGGGCTAGCTAGAGTTGGCCGCCAGCCTGGGGTCACCGGTAAGGTGGGGTTGGCACCGGTGGTGGTGGCCGGATCTTAGGAGAGGAAAAGAGAGAGGTAAAGTGAAATTATAGAGAAAGTTCGACAGAGAGAAAGTGAAAGGGAGAAGAGAGAGAAAGAGAGAGAGGAAGGAGATAGGGGGAAATATGGCTGGAGTTGGGGGAGACTCTCGCCGACGACGGTGGCCGGAGCGCCAGAGGGGGCCTGGTTTAGGCGTTGGCCAAATGGAAAGGAGGAAGAAGAAGAGAAAGATGAAGAAGAGGAGGGAGAAGGAGAAAGAAAAAAGAAAAAGAAAAAGAAAAAGAAAAGGAAAAGGAGAAAGATTTATGGGAAGGGGGAGGGGATGTGACTGGCCCACGTGGAGGGGGTGTGGGTCGGCGGTGATCTGATGGGAGAAAAGAAAGGAAAAGAAAGAAAGAAAGAAGGAAAGAAAAGAAAAGATTCCAAAAATATAATATTATAATAAGGTCGGAAAATATCGACTGTTCTAGAAAAATCCTCAAATATATAGAGGTATAAGATATCATCCTGAGGAATAATACGAAATCAGTTTTAAGAAATAAATCTTGTTTTCAAATTAAAAATCCTGGAGTCAACCGTCGATACGAGTCTACACCGGGTCGGCCGAATTTTGATAAATTTTGAAAAATACCAGAAAATGCATTAAAGAATAAAATATGATTCTAAGAATCAATGTAAAAGCAAAATTCAGAAATTCAATTCTGATTGTAAACTAAAAATCTTGAAATCAAGCAGGATACTGGCCGACACCAAATCCGGTGAAATTTTGATAAATTTAGAAAATTCTCAGAAAAAGTATTTAGATAGAAAATATGATTTAAAAAAAAGGTGAAAGTTGTTTCTAAAATTTAACTTCGTTTATAAATTAAAAATCTGAGAATCGGTCAGCGGCACTAGTCGACACCGGTTTTGAAGATTTCCAATTTAATTCAGGAAAATTTCAGAAAATCCTAGAAAATTTAGAATATTAAAAATAATATTTGAAACTATAATTGGTCAAATTTGAATACCAGAAAGACCAAATCGAGTAATACCCTAGGATCGGGTCCCTGGTTCAGACTAGGGCTGACTCCGAGTCCACGAATCCGGATCCAAAGCAAAATGATCATATAAATAATTCATAATATCAAATAAATACAGGAAGAAAAACACAAAAATATGATCAAAAAATCTGAATACACAACTAAGTACGTATTCCGGGAGCGGGGTGTTACATATGCATCATCAAGTTCTGGCAATAGGGCTAAGGCTGCTGATGACGAAGTTCATCCGCAACGTTCTGGCCTTTTATAAAGTTGTCCCTTCTTAGTTGTTTGCGGTAGCCTGGCGCACGGTACTAGGATTTGAGGCTCTATGTGATTTGCCCTGAAGCGTGGAAGCTTGAGGTCTTCAACGCCGTGTATTCGCTAAGGAAGACTATTCAAAATGCGAGCTACTTTTTCCCCCAAAGTGGGGTTGAAAAAATTATTGTCAACATGGTCAATAGCGACCATGGTATGCAGGATATCGTGGTTTGGGTGACCGGTCCATGGGAGGCCGAATCTGAAGATGAGTGCGGACCCAGTCGCTTGGAACTTGGACTTCAGCTCTCATGGGGACTTTGCCTACCACTGATGTTGAGACTAAGTTGAGGAGGTTGACGACCGTCAACTACAATAACCTCAACTGGAGTTGATTGTTAGACCCGAACAAGCCTCCTTAACCCCTGGTCATCCCGAAGGTGGCGGCTTCGGGTAAGATCCAGCCTGCCTTTAAGCCTGAGGAACCTGCTCGGGAGTCAACGTTCTCAGGACGGATGGTTACCCCAAAGGGAAGAGGGCTCACGTCCAGTCTTCGTGTGTCCCGTGCCCCGAGGTAAATCCTGGCCTTCTTTTATTTTCTGTGAGTAGGGACTATTTCTCAACGCTTGCTTTTCTCCTACAGAAGAAGTGTCGGCTCCTGTTTGGTGAGACTGATGATGAGGAGATGACAGATTTGTTCAAAGCCACGACCTCTCCTTGGCCCAACGCCGTGAGCGGTCCTATGAGACTGAGGAGGCTCGGGTTGGATCCTCGGACCGTGTAATGTTCAAGGGGCTTCACCGATCATTGAAACCACTGCAGAGGTTGCAGATACGGCCCTGGAGATGCATGCAGGGCCTCCTACCACTGAGTTGCTGCCCGAGAGTGGGACTGAGAAAACCATACCCCCAATTATGGATGATGCCAGGCTTTCGTCTCCACATAGTCTTAAGAGGGTGGATACTACTAGGCATCTTCAGGCTGCGAAGGGTGCAAGGGTAGTTGGTGATGTCAACTCCCTGGAGGTGGCCCTTGGGTATGGAGACTACTTTAGGGGGCTTGAGGAACTCAAAGCTGAGCCTTTGAAGGAGCAGAGGCGGCATCTGAAAAATGACTTTTTCAGGGTAAGTAACTTGACGTCCTTGTTTTGAGTTATTTGTTTGATTGCCGCTTAACTTTGGCTTCTCTTTCAGAACGTGGTTCTCCTTTCGGAGCTGCTGAATGACCACCATGATGCTCTAAAGGCGAGGGCAAAGTCTCTAATTTGCGCTGGAGGATGGAGGAGTCAGTGCTGCAGGACAGGCGCCGACTGAGGAGATTGGTCAGCTCAAAGAAGATTTAAGCCATGAAGTGGCGGCTCTCTTGAGCCGGTAAGAGAAGGTGGGGCCACTTATGGGAGAACTGAAGAAGAAGGGGTTGGAGGTACTGAAGAGGGACCCCAAGCTACAAAAGAAGGAGTTTGCACTAATAGAGGCCCGACAAGATCTTGAGGGGATGCGGCTGCGTGCAGAGGAGGCAGAGGCTGCCCTGAGATCGGAGCAGGATGCTTTCAGGGAAGTGAGGGAGTGCCTCACCGATGATTTGAATCGGGTGCAGATTGCCCTCAAGGAGGCTGAAGTGCGTGAGCAGAAGGCTATAACCTATTGTTAACATGCGCTGAAGGTGTTCAAATTAAAGAAATATAAAGAGGGGTATGAAAACGAGAAGCGTGGGGTTTCTCTGAGGTACTCGCTTGAGATTGGATCATTTATTATGAGTGAAGGTCATGATCCTCCTGAAAGTAGCGCTGCCCCTGCTGCCGCGATGGAGACTTCTTTGAATGCTCCGTCTAGCGATGTTGTGCCCCTAACATCGAGCACTTTGCTGACTGCTCCCGATGCTAGACGGGTGGCTGGTACTTCACCTGCTACAGTGGAGGAGACCTCTCTAAATACTCCTTCAAGTGATGCTACGCCCCTGGCGACGAACTCTCTGCCGGCTACTCTCGACACTGGGCGGGTGGCCTGGGCTACCTCTGAGGAAGCTACTCTTCCGGCTTCTGGTTTCGAGGCCTCTCGTAGAGGTAAAGGCAAAGTGAGTGTTTGAGAGTTTGCCTTGTTTGATTTTCTATCATTGTTTGTAAAGATCCGGCGTAATATTTTGACAAAAATAGTTGAGTCTTCAACTTCTGCTCCCTTTTTGAATGTCTTATTTGTGCTTCAAGGCCGTAACGGATGCTAGTCCGACAAACCCTTTCTGCCCATTTTCTGACTCTGTGATTCGTGATCATAGGGGAGAGCCTTCGGAGGCTAGGGGTGTCTGCTGCCCGCATAGGTTTTAACGAGGTTGGTGCTTTGGACAAGGACCTGTACTAGGAGGTCAGGGCTCTGGACCTGTGAGAGGAGATAAAGAGGTGAAAATAGACCCGGATGACGAGCCTAGATCGTTATTAGACTCTTTGAATGCCTGGCGGAAGAGAGTAGCCGTGGGGGAGCTCCCAGGGATTCTCGGGCTTTCTCGCCCCGTAGAGCTCAAACTACTTGATTTCCTACCTCTCAGCTGGATCGTAAGCTCATTTCTCATAATATGACCGTGACAGGTCTCAGGAAGAGGGTGGGTGGGGTTCTTCAGAAAGGGTGTGAGCTACTTAAGGCGAGTGCTTCGTTGAAGGAAGAGAAGGTAGAGCTTGAAGAGAAGCTCCTGAGCCGGCTTTTGGAGTTGCAGAAGATGTGGGAGGAGCTGTCTGACCTTCAGGAAAAGGTGGCTTCGGCCTAGTCAGAGATCTCTTCTCTTCGGGAGCATATCGATAGGGGCTGTTCAGAGAAGCTGGCGCTCGAGCACAAGTCCCTGTTCTGCGAGGTAACTTGAAAAGTTGTGACAAGGATGTGGAAGAGTTGAGGGTTGAATTTCTTGCCAATCGGACCATTATAATGATCTTTGGCTTGTTCATGGAACGTCGCTGGAGGAGATGCAGCCGCTGCGCTCTGAGGTTATAGCCATTGGATATGGTGTCGAGTGGAAAGCACGGGAGGATGGCTCGGCGGTGAGAACCGTAACCCGAGGGTCCTAGCTCTCGCCCCGGGGGGGTCAGGTCATCATCCCGGGAGACTGATCGATCGTGTTGAGAGCTCTGGTAGCTGGCATAAGAGATCTCAGAAGTTGTCAGCGGATCGGGGCAATGGCCGTAGACGGGGATAAATAGGGCTAACCCACTGTTTGTATGGATGAATATGATGAAGGGATGTGCTCTTTATTTGCCCTGGGTGGTAAATTACTGCTTTTGATGCTCTCGTGTGATGCCTTGTGTCTTTATTTATTTGTCGGGGATCGTCAGGATAGGACTCCTACAGGTTGTTTACTCGCTATAACTAACCGTCAAGGTAAAAATCGGTCTAGGCTGACTCTAAGTAGCCTTATGGGCGAGCCTCCAACTTTCAGGGGACTCCTCGAAGGATAACCGCGGAGGCTGTTTTACCTCATATCCATCAGGATAGGACCCGATATAGGCTGTTGACTCACTCGAGTGACCGTCAAGGTAAAAACTTGTCTAGGCTGACTCCAAGCAGCCCATATGGGCGAGCCTCCGTCTTTCAGGGGACTCCCTGAGGGATAGCCGTAGGGCTATTTCTCCCTCATAGCCATTAGGGCAGGACCCAGTATAGTTTGTTAACTCACTCGAGTGGTCGTTAAGGTGAAAATCTATCTAGGCTGACTCCGAGCAGCCCTTATGGGTGAGACTCCATCTTTCAGGGGGCTCCCTAAGGGATAACCGCGTTACCTGTTTTTCTCTCATAGTTATCAGGGTAGGACCTGATATAGGCTGTTGATTCACTCAAGTGGCCATCAAGGTAAAAACCTGTCTAAGCTGACTCCGAATAGCCCTTATGGGAGAGCATCTGTTTTTCAAGGGCCGCCACGAGGGATAGCCGCGGGGGCTTTTTTTTTCTCATAGCCGTCAGGGTAGGACCCTATATAGGCTGTTGACTCACTCGAGTGGTCGTTGAGATGAAAATCTATTTAGACTGACTCTGAGTAGCCTTTATGGGCGAGCCTCTGTCTTTCAGGGGGCTCACCGAGGGATAGCCACGAGGGCTATTTTTCCTTGTCACTGTCACGATAGGACCCGATATAGGATGTTAACTCACTCGAGTGGCCTTCAATATGAAAACCTATCTAGGCTGACTCTGAGCAGCCTTTATGGGCGAGCCTCCGCCTTTCAAGGGGCTCTCCGAGAGATAGTCGCGAGTTTTGTTTTTTCCTCATAGCCGTCAATGTAGGACCCGATATAGGCTGTTAAGTCACTCGAGTGGCCATTAAGGTGAAAACTTGTCTTGGCTGACTCCGAGCAGCACTTATGGGCGAGCCTCCGTCTTTCAGGGGACTCCCCGAGAGATAGCCGCGAGGGCTGTTTTCCCTTCATAGCCATCAAGGTAAGACCCGAGAAAGGCTGTTGACTCACTCAAGTATGCTCTTCATACCTGGAGAAAATATTGATCATGGAAATGAAAGAGTTTGCATAATTTTATTGGATGTTACACAATTTTACATGTGGTATCGCTTTGGGTGGAAAGCACATTACTTGGTGGTTTCCCCGGAGCGAGCGTTTCAGTTGACCGTTTCGGTCGGGGCCTCTCTGACCTCGGGGTCTTCCTCTGAGTTGAGGATGAACTCCTCCCTATGTCCTCGTCTAACTAAATCCTTGAGGTGTCGTTTAAGAGCCCAATAATGCACAGTGGTGTATACCTGACTGCCGTGAAAGGAGTAACTTCCTGCTTCCAGGAATTCTTAGTCATGCTTGGCTGTCTTAGGGAGTTTCAACCAGGGCTGATGCTTGATGAAGTGGAAGATCTGGTCGACCGGGAGGTTCGCGACGCGGCGGGGTGGGGGGAGGGGTGAAGGCGGTGGAGTCCTCGGTCTTCGCCGTTGTTGGGGAAGCATCCTCCTTGGGAGTTGGGACCCAATACCCCCTTGCGCGCTTCCTCGAGCTATCGGCTTGAAGGTTGTTGGGGTCCTCATGTGAAATGGTCACTTTGGAGCGCATTTTGTTTAGCTTGAAACATAGGTCAGTCGAAGCTGCTAGGTGTTGATTGACCTTGGGGGAGGAGTCCGCCTGAATCTCTCGGGTGCCTAACTTGATGACTGGCTGTTGCGCCTCTCGTAAAGCCTTTATCTGCATGAGCAGCTGATGATTGACCTGTGTTACCGACTCGCGCTCACGTTTTGCTGTATCACGATAGATGACGACTAGTTCTCTCTCGCGATCGGCCATCGCCTAGTGCTCATCTGGACAAGTTGTCTGCAGGAGAGGGCCGATGGATCGAGTTCGTTGGGAGCGTTGACATCATGTCGGATGGCACTCCATGAGCCATGATTGTTTTGCGAGGGTATTTTGTGGAAGGGTTTGGGTGTTAGATAGCGAGAGATCTCAAAGGTATGATTTCAAGTATATATCTCAATGAAAATACCAAATGCAGTAAGTAAATTCCAAATGAATCAATCTACGCACCAAAATAATAGAGAGGGATAATTAAATCAAATCACAAAAAGCAAGCACAAAAGCACAGAACTTACGTGAAAACTACAAAGAGAAAAATTACCGGGGGGGGGGGGGAGAGAGAGAGAGAGAGAGAGAGAGAGAGAGAGAGAGAGAAGAATTCCCCTATAACAATGGTGATTACAGGTGGGCTTCTCTAGTATGATTTCTGGCTTCCAATTCTCCGCCTTTCACATCGGCAGGGATCTTTAATTTATACATATAATATTTATAAGATAAGGAGAGGGAGTCCTACTCAGTTTGAATACTTAAAATTCTCATCTTGATGGTAGTTAAGCTGAACATCTTGATTTGAATCGAGATAGAGGAGAGTTTATCTCTATCTGGTAGTCCGACTCTTACTGTAGATAAGGACGAATTGTCCTCGAGGGGTAACTGTCTTGTATGGATGATAATTAGGCTTAAAGATATAGATCTCCTTCAATCAGTTTTATCTCTTTTTTCACTTACGGGACCCGCTCAAAGTTCGAACTGGACGGAGACTCTGGATCAGGTGCTCTGGAAGTGGCCACGCATCGCGCATCCCTTGGGGGCTGGATATTTACATGTCACAATTTCAGGCGGGTCAGAAAGTGACTACTTCAAGCGAGAACAGGAAAAAAAAAAAAAAGTAAAAAAAAGAGAAAGAAGAGAACTTGCGGGTTAAAACAAAACCTGCTTGACCTAATCTTTCCATTTCTACAATCCATTTTCCAAAATAGCTAACCAATTAACTCCACCACGACCAACATTTAATTTAATTTCTATTTTTCTTTTAGGTCGGTTCAGTGAGAGCAGATATTAAACAATATAATTTCATGAAAGCAGGCTTCCTGTTTGCACTTGTATTCTTCAAGGGTCAAAGGCCTAACCCAAGTCACACCTGTCACCTGACTTTCAATAAAAGAAATAGCCAAGCCCAATCCAAAAATTTGACCAAATAAAGCAACAATATTGATCCAGTGGTATTCAAACCTCGAACCTCATTTCGGCTGCCATACTAAAATAAAACTATTTAATCACGTCCAAAATTGAGTCGGTGAGAGAAATACGACATCCCTCATAATCTGAGCGCATTTAGAACAGAATGCTGGGCATGGTGATGGTGTGCTCAAAGGAAAGCCACTCACCAATATTCATGTACACGTTGTTGGTGGTTGAACTGCTTCAGCTCTCAAACTAGCTAGCATGAGTTTTGAAGCTCAGGCTCTCTCTTAAAGCACATGTGTCAAAATTTTGACTGTAACAGATTATTATTAGGGTTCGCTCATGAAGTTTGGATGTGTCACACTTCCACTGTGATTGAGGCCATGTGTTACTGAAGGGCCATGGAAGCAAAGCAACAAAGTCACATGTGCTTTGATTGTAATAATTAAAATAAACTTAATGCGGATTAACAGCCATGAATTTAGAATCAATCATCTCAAGAATTGAATACGGAATCAAAACACATATACTTTAAATTCTCATATCTGAAGCCATTGATGAACAATAGATGAAGGTTGAAGAAGATCTCGATTCCTTCCTTTGATCCTGCAAACCCTAATGCAAATAACCTGCTTTTCTCTGTCTCCTTTTCCTTGCACAAAACCTTCAGAAAATCTTTCACTGATGGTTTCCTCAAAATGAGCAATAGGTTTTGTATTTCTTTTCAGGAGGAGAAAAGTGGATCACACATTTGCAAATAAACCCTTGAAATAAAACCATCCATCATGGTACCCTTATATCTCAAGAGATTATATAAACTATATAAATGTGACTTTAATATGGGCATCTATTATATCAGTTAACTTTAATTAGGAATCCAATGTTAATTAACCAAGGTTATTGGGCCACCTTAATGTGAGATTAACATTCTCCCACTTGGACCATTAACCGATTAGGTTAAAACTTTAGAAAACAAATAAAAGAAGAGACTCATTTTCAAAAACATTATGACTCCATTGGATTCCATACTGAAAAACTTTGACACATGATCACGAATTTTAAAAACAACAACTGATAAGCCCAAATATGAAATACTGTAATACTGCAATTAGCTTGGACCACCAATGCGAGTCATAGCGGTTATACAACATCCATGTCATACTCCCTTCTATGTACCACAACATTGATAACCCTTACTAATTGAGTTCATAACCAAAATGACCCTTGTAATTGTCTTGTAAAGACATTTCCTGTTTAACAAACATCCATACATAATATGTGCACACATAATTGGATAACAGGAAATACAGAAACAAACTTTCATTGCGCAATAATGTCAATTATACAAGTACCAAACCATACATTTACAGATTGCTCAAAAGACACATTCTAACAACATGTTCCTTAAATGTCTTTGGAGGCAATCCCTTTGTCATTGGATCAGCAACCATTAAAGTGGTACTTATACTTTCAATTGACACCTTCTGTTTCTGAACTCTTTCTCTAACCACCAAGTACTTAAGTTCCATGTGTCTGGAACCATTAGAGTACTTTCCATTCTTAGAGAAGAAAACGGCTGCTGTATTGTCACAATATATCTTCAGTGGCCTGGCAATAGAGTCAACTACACCAAGTGCTGAGATAAAATTCCTTAACCATAATGCATGATTTGTGGCCTCAAAACAAGCTATGAACTCAGCCTCCATCGTGGATGAAGCAGTGATAGACTGCTTTACACTCTTCCACGAAATTGCCCCACCTGCTAGCAAGAAAATGAAACCTGAAGTAGACTTCCTGCTATCTGGGCAACCAGCAAAATCTGAGTCCGAATAGCCGATCACCTCCAACTGATCTGATCTCCTATATGTGAGCATATGGTCCTTCGTTCCTTGAAGATACCGCATAACCTTCTTAGCTAATTTCCAGTGCTCCATTCTTGGATTGCTCTGGTATCTTCCCAGCATCCCTACAGCAAAACTGATATCTGGCCTGGTACAAGTGTGTGCATACATCAAGCTCCCAACAGCTGACGCATACGGAACTTTCTGCATTTGACCCTTTTCTAAGTCATTTCTGGGACACTGGCTTCCACTTAATGTGTCACCCTTCTGAATGGGTGCAGGACTGACTGAACACAACTCCATATGAAATCTTTCCAAGACTCGATTGATATAACCTTTCTGAGACAGTCCTAGCAATCCTCGAGATCTATCCCTGAAGATCTCTATGCCAATGACATAAGCTGCCTCACCCATATCAACCATCTGGAAGTTCTTGGTAAGATAACCTTTAGTTTCATACAGCAACCCAATATCACTATTGGCTAACAAGATATCATCCACATACAGAACTAAAAATATAAACTTGCTCCCACTGATCTTTAGATATATACACTGATCAACAGTGTTTTCTGTAAATCCGAAAGAGGTAATGGTATCATTAAACTTTATATACCATTGCCTGGAAGCTTGTTTAAGTGCGTATATGGATTTCTTTAATTTGCAAGCCAAGTATTCTTTTCCTTTCTTTGTGAACCCTTCAGGTTGCTTCATGTAAATTTCCTCATCCAAATCTCCATTTAGAAAAGCAGTTTTCACATCCATTTGATATAACTCCAAATCATAATGAGCTACAAGTGCCATAATGATTCTAAGAGAGTCCTTCTTTGATACTGGAGAGAAGGTTTCTCTATAATCAATGCCTTCCTTCTGAGTGAAACCTTTAGCCACAAGTCTGGCCTTATATCGTTCGACATTGCCTTTAGAGTCGCGCTTGGTCTTAAAGACCCATTTACACCCGACTTTCTTACAGTGATCAGGCAATTCGACGAGATCCCAGACTTTATTTTGGTCCATAGATTTCAACTCATCATTCATAGCATCAACCCATTTACTAGAATCATTGCATTCTATGGCTTGTGAAAATGAAACTGGATCTTTATTTATCCCAATATCATAATCAGATTCCTGTAGATACACCACATAATCATCTGAAATGGCAGATCTTCTTTCCCTTTGAGATCTTCTCAAAGCTGCCGGTTGTAGTGGTTCTACTACATTTTCAATGGCAATATCCTCATGGAGTGGTGAACCAATATCATTATGTTGTTCTGGTATCTCAGCTTGATGATCAAGTTGAGGGACAACAATTTCTCTTGAAGGAAAGGTAATTGGGATATTTACCCTTATCACTTCAAGATCTACCTTTCTTGGTCATCACTCCCACTAATTTCGCCATTTTCAAGGAATCTGGCATTACCAGTTTCAACTATTCTTGTACTATGGTTAGGACAATAAAATTTGTACCCCTTAGACTTATCTGGATAACCAATGAAATACCCAGATATTGTCCTTAAGTCTAATTTCTTTTCTTGTGGATTATATATTCTAGCCTCTGCTGGACAACCCCAAACATGTAAATGTCTTAAACTGGGTTTCCTACCAGTCCACAACTCGAAAGGAGTTGTTGGGACTGCTTTACTAGGAACCCTGTTCAAGATATACATAACAGTCTTTAAGGCTTCATTCCACAATGAATTAGGTACATTAGAGAAGTCATCATTGCTCCTAACCATATCCATAAGTGTTCGGTTTCGCCTTTCAGCAACACCATTCTGCTGAGGCGTACCTGGCATTGTGTATTGAGCACAAATACCATGCTTTTCTAGAAATTTGGCAAATGGGCCAGGATGTTGTCCTGATTCATCATATCTACCATAAAATTCACCACCTCGATCTGATCTTATGATTTTAACTTTTCTATCTAATTGTCTCTCGACCTCTGTAATGAACACCTCAAGGATGTCAACGGCCTGAGACTTTTCATGAATTAGATATACATAACCATAACGTGACAGATCATCTATAAAGGTAATGAAATATCTCTCTCCCGTAAAACATGGAATGGAGAGTGGTCCACAAATATCTGTATGAATTATTTCAAGGAGTTCTTTACTTCTTGTGGCACCTTTCTTAGTATGTTTGGTTTGCTTTCCTTTTATGCAATCCACACACACACCAAAATCAGTGAAGTCTAGGTTATCCAAAATCCCATTCTTCACCAATCTTTCAATTCTATCCCTGGAGATATGCCCCAGTCGTCTATGCCACAAGATAGAGGACTTTACATTAATTAAGCCACGTTTAATACCAACATTCGAATGCAGAGATAAAAGAGATTGTGCAAACTCATCATTCAATGAAATTTTATATAAACCATCACATAAAATTCCATGTCCAACCGACATTGAATTATACATTAAACTGAGTTTTCCACAACTGAATAAAACAGAATATCCAAAAATATCTAATTTGGATAATGACATTAAGTTTTTAGAAATCGAAGGTACATAAAAAGTATCTTCAAGATTCATCTGATGACCCGTCTCTAAGAGTAGTCGGTAAGTACCAACAGCCTCGACCTCCACTTTGAGACAGTTCCCCATAAAGACAAATCTCTCACTTTCCTTCGGTTTCCGGGTTGTAAGGAATCCCTGCATTGAATTAGTTATGTGAGTTGTGGCTCCAGAGTCAATCCACCAAGTATTAGAAGGTACTTCAGCAAGATTTGATTCATAACATACAAAAGAAAGATTTATACCTTTCTTTTCGAACCAAGCTTTCCTCTTATTGCAGTCCTTCTTCACATGTCCTTTTCTGCCACAGAAGTAGCATTTGACAGTGAAAGCCTTTCCATGACCTTGGCTGCTTTCCACATGGTCATGCCCTTTCTTTGATGGAAATCTCTTACCTCTTCCATATTTACCTTTCTTATGGATACCTCCTTGAGTTACTGCCAATGCTGAGTGATGCCCTTCTTGCCTCAGTCTCACTTCCTCTTGTACACACATACCAGTTAGTTTATTCAAATTCCACTTATCTTTATGAGTGTTGTAGTGAAACTTGAATGGCCCAAACTGAGGAGGAAGTGAGTTGAGGATGAACTGTACCAAGAAGGATTCATCCACTTTCATACCCAGTGATCCTAACTTAGCAGCCTTATCAGTCATGTTAAGAATGTGTTATTGAACTCCTCTATTACCATCATATTTCATGGTAGTGAGTTCAGCCATAAGGGTGCCAGCTAATGACTTATCTGCAGACTTAATGTAACGCCCCGATCCCGCGGATACGGGGTCGTCACTGCAACGTATATACGTAAGTCCGAAGTACCTTCCCGTATATACGCTAAGCATCAGTACAGACAAGAATCAGAGTACGGAAGCAAATGGTGCATTATACATTCCAACACATATATATATACAATCACAGAGTTATCACCAGAGGTGATGAATATTACAATAATAATACATCACAGATATGCGCAAATGCGAGAGTACAAGAGATATACATATATGAACAGCATAAAAGGGCGCTCACATACAAGTATACAAGGAAATGTACAAGTATGAATAGAAAAAGGGCACTCACGAGTTTGCTAAGAGGAAACTCGAGAGGCATACAGGGGGCCTGGAAGGATGTGGCCCTGGACGGTCGGCTGGAGATCCACGCTACCGCTGCGCCACTCTGAGCAGTAACGGGGAGAATCCACACGCTCCGGGCTCCATAACCTGGACATGAGAATCCAGGGGAGTCAGTGAAACTCCCCAGGCGAGCAGTGATATGGATGCCAGGTGGCGAGCCAGGATGAGTACAAGTGTCAAGTACAGAAGACAGGAGGGTTAGAACACAAATGAAGAATATAAGAAATGATATCAAGTAGGAAATACTCAGGAGGCAGATAGGTTAGGGCAGGCATGAACAGGTATGGCATAATAATCATAAAACAGGAAATCCGAATAAAACCATTACAACAAATATGGTAAGGCACATCACAGATTCATAGCCGTTTAAGTTGCAGGCTTTAGTATGCGTCCCATTCCACATACCTCTACTTACAACTTAAAGAGCCGATTATTATGACACTTTATTATTACTCGTCTTACCCTGATATCTAGCTATGTGAACTAGCGTCCCAACGCACATAGATCCATATCCGAGTAAAGCAAGGTTGTTATTGGAAACTAGCGGGGGTATCAACGAACTATGTTTACAGTGGGTCCCGTGCATGCCCGGGACCACGGTCCAGGATTGTTCCGTTGCATGGAAATGGAAGCCAGCCGCAAGGCTAAACAGGAGGGACTTATGTATGCCCTTTCATAACAGGAATAAGGGAGCCAGCTCTCCCCCGGTCCCCTGGAGGCCCACAGGTCAGACCGGAACATGATTGTACAATATACCTAATACCACTGTAAACACGAACACATATCGATATCCGCATGTTTCCCCCGACCCAATACAAGTTGGTGCTTTTTAAGGTTCAATAGTTTAATTATCACTTTACGGGAAAAACAGGAGATGGACATGATCAGGAATCAGGAGTACATACGTACTATATAGTCAGGTCACTGCATGTAAAGCAGGAAAACAAGTCACTGATCATGATACAGGATAATAAGGTAAGGTTCCCGTAAGGTGATAATCACAAGTCAAGTATATCATGCTGGGTGTCAAGTGATAGCATGACAGGGTGATGATATTTAGTAAACAACCAAGCATATCAAAGGATTGATAATAGTCGGGTTAAGTCATGGCAAGAGATTGATAATAGTCAGGGCAAGTCATAGCATAACTAAAGGGTCTTGCCAAATAGTAGCATGGCAGGTGGTCAGGTGATAACACACTAGATGGTCAGGTGATATACATGTGTTAAATAAAAGCATGCAACTGACTAGCCTGAGGTAATGGTATGGCAAGGTAACATAAAAGTAACTCAAAGTCCAACGACCACGAAGGGTCGGCCACGCATGGTATATGATGAAGAAACAAGCATATCATAAGCAAGGCACAAGCACAAGATGAAGCTACCATAATACAACAATTGTAGTGCAATACATGAATATGGAAATGAGAAGCGAAATACTTATCGACCCGACGAAATGGGAAACTCAAATAGAGAAGAGCGAGACTACTCGCCTAAATCACCAAATATGCCGAAAGGTCCAAAATCCACGGAAGCTCGGGATGCGCCACAAAACCTGATATAAATATGTAGAGAGAAGAGGAGAGAGAAGGAGAGAAGGTAAGATGATGTTTGCCAAGTGACAAGTCAAGTAATACTAAGATATAATATAAGTCTAGAGGGTAAGGTTCATATTCAAGAAAGAAATCAACTATGACAACAGCTAAAGTTAGTCGACTAGGGTGGAAGAGTAGTCGACTAATAGAGGGGTTAGTCGACTAATAGTCTGGTATAGTCGACTAAAACTGGGTTCCAGAGAGTTGGGTTCTGGTTTCAGGAAAAGTTAGTCGACTAGGATGGAAAGAGTAGTCGACTAACAGACATCTCAAGTCGACTAACAGTCATGTCAAGTCGACTAATACTGTGATACAGAGAGTTTGGGTTTCTGATTCAGGAAAGGTTAGTCGACTAGGGTCAAGGGTGTAGTCGACTAAGGGTCTCTAGTCGACTGTAATTTGGTCTAGTCGACTAAAACTGTGTTTCCAGAAAGGTTACGTTTCAACTAGGGTTTTCTAGTCGACTAATCTATAGGTCTAGTCGACTAATCGTCTGGAAACAGCAAACAGAACAGATTTTGGTGGTTTTGTTTGATGACCAAATAATCATGATTTGAAGGCACAAGTGAACATGATATGAAAATACAAGTATCCTAAGAATTAATCAAGTCTAGGTAAGTAAAATTACTCACCAAAAGGAGGGGTTGATGATGGAGTGATGATGGTATTGATGGAAGTTGATGATGAAGAAGAAGTTGGGGTTTTGGTAGAGTTGATGACCTTGGTGGTGTTTCCCATGGAGATGAAGGAGGAGGAAGATGAAGGGAAGAGGTTGGAGTAGTTGTGGTGGTGGAGATGAAGGAGATGGAGGTGGCTAGGGTTTGGCTCTTGGTGAAGAGAAAATGAAAAAAAGGAAATGAAATGTAAAGGGAAGGTTTAAATAGGATTTTGGATTTGTGAAGGAGGTATAATTAATGTAGATGAGAAGGGGCTTTTTGCAAAGTGGAGGAGGGGATGAGTGTCCTTCTCTTGGCCACTTGGTGGCTTGCCAAGGTGAGGGGTGAGGTGTCTCTTGGCCTATCATGGCCGGCCAAGGAAGAGAGAGAGAGAGGCATTGATGAGGGAGTTGGTGGAAGAAGAAAAAGAAATTTTGGGATTTTGGAAAATAGGAAAAGCCTTTGGCTTGTGGAGGAAGGAAAGAAATAAAGGAAAAGGAAAAAGGAAAAGAAATTCATATGAGGAGATATTTTCTTGGGAAAGAAGATGAAAATAATGGAAGTGGCGGATTCCCGGGATTCAGTTGCGGATGCAGAAATCTTTCGGGAAAATACCGGAATCGTCCGAAATTCAAGTGTCTCGGAACGACCCGAAATAATTATCAAAAATCAAGAATATTATTCTAAGACTCATAGTGAAATCCGTTTTAAGAAATACTTTATAGTTTTAAAACTAAAAATCCCGGAATCAGTTACCTACCTACTCCGATGGAATTTTCATAAATTCATAAAATCCTCAGAAAAAGTATGTAGATAGAAAATATGATTTTAAGAAATAATGTCTAAAGGTACTTGTAGAAATTCCTAGCTGATTGTGAAATAAAAATCCGGGAATCGGTCAACGGAACTGGCCGACACCGGTTTTGAAGACTTTCATTTTAATTCCAGAAAAATCTAGAAAATCATAGAAAATATATAATATTGGAAAATGATATTTAAAACTAAAATCGGTCAAATCTAATTATCAGAAAGACTAAATCGAATAATACTCTAGGATCGGGCCTTCGGTTCAGACTAGGGCTGACTCCAAGACCACGAATCCAAATCCAAAACAAAACAATCATATAAGGAATTCATAATACAAAAATAAATACAGGAAACAAATCGAAAAATATGATCGAAAATCTGAATACGCAACTAAGTACGTATTCCGGGAACGGGGTATTACAATCCACCCACCTTACAAAAAATTGCGTCCTCGCAATTTCGTTAAGGGGTAAATTGAATACAAAGGGGACAAAGGTGGAATTTATACCGATTAAGATATGAAGCACTAGAGGTAGGGCTCTCAAGTCGACTGAACATTAATCATCCTCCGCACTTCCGGCTGTATAAATCTTCGAATAATGCTGAATAATACTGCTGATGTCGTGGCTGTGCAATAAATGAGCCAGAATACCGAAGATAAAGAAAACCCTGATAGCCCTGAGCATAATAAAGAAGGCCGATAATTAAGAATCCCGAATACCAGGCATCAATCACTCCGAACGATATAGTAGAGAATGTAGAATATCCGTAGAGAATTCCGACTGCTGACCTCTGAAAGATAGCCAGATCAGGACCAATCTGGAGAATACCAAGCTTCATAGAATTCACCGAAGAGATCACATAATAGCTTCATGCAGAACCAGCCACTACCTCCCTAGTCTATCATATCTTAATGTTGGTATAAGGGCTTCATAAAACCAAAACAGGGAAAGGATAGGAGGAATTAAGAATCAAAGGAAGGATAGTCAAGAAATAGATAACTCTGCACTTGTAGTTGGAATGTATAACCAAGACTCATGTATTCCAGTTGCAAATCTCTTTACCATTGATTTGCCTTCTGGACGTACTGAGAAAGTTAGAGCCTAGGCTCTGATACCATCCTGTAACGCCCCGATCCCGCGGATACGGGGTCGTCACTGCAACGTATATACGTAAGTCCGAAGTACCTTCCCGTATATACGCTAAGCATCAGTACAGACAAGAATCAGAGTACGGAAGCAAATGGTGCATTATACATTCCAACACATATATATATACAATCACAGAGTTATCACCAGAGGTGATGAATATTACAATAATAATACATCACAGATATGCGCAAATGCGAGAGTACAAGAGATATACATATATGAACAGCATAAAAGGGCGCTCACATACAAGTATACAAGGAAATGTACAAGTATGAATAGAAAAAGGGCACTCACGAGTTTGCTAAGAGGAAACTCGAGAGGCATACAGGGGGCCTGGAAGGATGTGGCCCTGGACGGTCGGCTGGAGATCCACGCTACCGCTGCGCCACTCTGAGCAGTAACGGGGAGAATCCACACGCTCCGGGCTCCATAACCTGGACATGAGAATCCAGGGAGTCAGTGAAACTCCCCAGGCGAGCAGTGATATGGATGCCAGGTGGCGAGCCAGGATGAGTACAAGTGTCAAGTACAGAAGACAGGAGGGTTAGAACACAAATGAAGTATATAAGAAATGATATCAAGTAGGAAATACTCAGGAGGCAGATAGGTTAGGGCAGGCATGAACAGGTATGGCATAATAATCATAAAACAGGAAATCCGAATAAAACCATTACAACAAATATGGTAAGGCACATCACAGATTCATAGCCGTTTAAGTTGCAGGCTTTAGTATGCGTCCCATTCCACATACCTCTACTTACAACTTAAAGAGCCGATTATTATGACACTTTATTATTACTCGTCTTACCCTGATATCTAGCTATGTGAACTAGCGTCCCAACGCATATAGATCCATATCCGAGTAAAGCAAGGTTGTTATTGGAAACTAGCGGGGGTATCAACGAACTATGTTTACAGTGGGTCCCGTGCATGCCCGGGACCACGGTCCAGGATTGTTCCGTTGCATGGAAACGGAAGCCAGCCGCAAGGCTAAACAGGAGGGACTTATGTATGCCCTTTCACAACAGGAATAAGGGAGCCAGCTCTCCCCTCGGTCCCCTGGAGGCCCACAGGTCAGACCGGAACATGATTGTACAATATACCTAATACCACTGTAAACACGAACACATATCGATATCCGCATGTTTCCCCCGACCCAATACAAGTTGGTGCTTTTTAAGATTCAATAGTTTAATTATCACTTTACGGGAAAAACAGGAGATGGACATGATCAGGAATCAGGAGTACATACGTACTATATAGTCAGGTCACTGCATGTAAAGCAGGAAAACAAGTCACTGATCATGATACAGGATAATAAGGTAAGGTTCCCGTAAAGGTGATAATCACAAGTCAAGTATATCATGCTGGGTGTCAAGTGATAGCATGACAGGGTGATGATATTTAGTAAACAACCAAGCATATCAAAGGATTGATAATAGTCGGGTTAAGTCATGGCAAGAGATTGATAATAGTCAGGGCAAGTCATAGCATAACTAAAGGGTCTTGCCAAATAGTAGCATGGCAGGTGGTCAGGTGATAACACACTAGATGGTCAGGTGATATACATGTGTTAAATAAAAGCATGCAACTGACTAGCCTGAGGTAATGGTATGGCAAGGTAACATAAAAGTAACTCAAAGTCCAACGACCACGAAGGGTCGGCCACGCATGGTATATGATGAAGAAACAAGCATATCATAAGCAAGGCACAAGCACAAGATGAAGCTACCATAATACAAACAATTGTAGTGCAATACATGAATATGGAAATGAGAAGCGAAATACTTATCGACCCGACGAAACGGGAAACTCAAATAGAGAAGAGCGAGACTACTCGCCTAAATCACCAAATATGCCGAAAGGTCCAAATCCACGGAAGCTCGGATGCGCCACAAAACTGATATAAATATGTAGAGAGAAGAGGAGAGAGAAGGAGAGAAGGTAAGATGATGTTTGCCAAGTGACAAGTCAAGTAATACTAAGATATAATATAAGTCTAGAGGGTAAGGTTCATATTCAAGAAAGAAATCAACTATGACAACAGCTAAAGTTAGTCGACTAGGGTGGAAGAGTAGTCGACTAATAGAGGGGTTAGTCGACTAATAGTCTGGTATAGTCGACTAAAACTGGGTTCCAGAGAGTTGGGTTCTGGTTTCAGGAAAAGTTAGTCGACTAGGATGGAAAGAGTAGTCGACTAACAGACATCTCAAGTCGACTAACAGTCATGTCAAGTCGACTAATACTATGAGACAGAGAGTTTGGGTTTCTGATTCAGGAAAGGTTAGTCGACTAGGGTCAAGGGTGTAGTCGACTAAGGGTCTCTAGTCGACTGGTAATTTGGTCTAGTCGACTAAAACTGTGTTTCCAGAAAGGTTACGTTTCAACTAGGTTTTCTAGTCGACTAATCTATAGGTCTAGTCGACTAATCGTCTGGAAACAGCAAACAGAACAGATTTTGGTTGTTTTGTTTGATGACCAAATAATCATGATTTGAAGGCACAAGTGAACATGATATGAAAATACAAGTATCCTAAGAATTAATCAAGTCTAGGTAAGTAAAATTACTCACCAAAAGGAGGGGTTGATGATGGAGTGATGATGGTATTGATGGAAGTTGATGATGAAGAAGAAGTTGGGGTTTTGGTAGAGTTGATGACCTTGGTGGTGTTTCCATGGAGATGAAGGAGGAGGAAGATGAAGGGAAGAGGTTGGAGTAGTTGTGGTGGTGGAGATGAAGGAGATGGAGGTGGCTAGGGTTTGGCTCTGGTGAAGAGAAAATGAAAAAAGGAAATGAAATGTAAAGGGAAGGTTTAAATAGGATTTTGGATTTGTGAAGGAGGTATAATTAATGTAGATGAGAGGGGGCTTTTTGCAAAGTGGAGGAGGGATGAGTGTCCTTCTCTTGGCCACTTGGTGGCTTGCCAAGGTGAGGGGTGAGGTGTCTCTTGGCCTATCATGGCCGGCCAAGGAAGAGAGAGAGAGGCATTGATGAGGGAGTTGGTGGAAGAAGAAAAAGAAATTTTGAGATTTTGGAAAATAGGAAAAGCCTTTGGCTTGTGGAGGAAGGAAAGAAATAAAGGAAAAGGAAAAAGGAAAAGAAATTCATATGAGGAGATATTTTTTTGGGAAAGAAGATGAAAATAATGGAAGTGGCGGATTCTCGGGATTCAGTTGCGGATGCAGAAATCTTTCGGGAAAATACCGGAATCGTCCGAAATTCAAGTGTCTCGGAACGACCCGAAATAATTATCAAAAATCAAGAATATTATTCTAAGACTCATAGTGAAATCCGTTTTAAGAAATACTTTATAGTTTTAAAACTAAAAATCCCGGAATCAGTTACCTACCTACTCCGATGGAATTTTCATAAATTCATAAAATCCTCAGAAAAAGTATGTAGATAGAAATATGATTTTAAGAAATAATGTTTAAAGGTACTTGTAGAAATTCCTAGCTAATTGTGAAATAAAAATCCGGGAATCGGTCAACGGAACTGGCCGACACCGGTTTTGAAGACTTTCATTTTAATTCCAGAAAAATCTAGAAAATCATAGAAAATATATAATATTTGAAAATGATATTTAAACTAAAATCGGTCAAATCTAATTATCAGAAAGACTAAATCGAATAATACTCTAGGATCGGGCCTTCGGTTCAGACTAGGGCTGACTCCAAGACCACGAATCCAAATCCAAAACAAAACAATCATATAAGGAATTCATAATACAAAAATAAATACAGGAAACAAATCAAAAAATACGATCGAAAATCTGAATACGCAACTAAGTACGTATTCCGGGAACGGGGTATTACACTTAAATCGGTCTCTTACAGCAGATAAAAGTTCAGATGCACTAGTAGTATGTGGGAGTGAAGTCTTGATGTTATTGGCTATGGTCATCTTTATGAACATAAAACTGAGTCTATTCGACCTTTTCCAAGCTTTGGCATGGCTAACCTGCTCTGCTGTGTTTTCAGCAGTCACTTCATCAGGTTTCTCAACTATTAGAGCCATGTCTAGGTCCAGAACACCTAGTGAAATTGTACATGTTCAAACCACTCGGAGAAGTTTGTACCATCCAGGGCTGGAATGTTGGTGGCATGAGTGTGAAGGGAAGTGGGACGTTCACTGAAACATAATAGGACATTGCTCACATTAGGCCACGAATCAATACAAAGTTTTAATTTAATTAAGATGAACTATTGATATCACTTTGATTTCTCCTTTGGGCGAAACCTAAGCATATCTAGTGTTCACTCTTTAGGTGAGACTCTTTTATCACCTATGTAGGTCTAATATAATTTATGCTACTTAGACAGTAAGTCATGTTACCTTTGGGTATCCACTTCTACACCACTAAGTTGCATAAATTACACTACCCTACCCCGGTTCATAATTATTTGAAAGAGACTTTCTTTTGGGCCAGTCCCAATCTCCTAACTAGAACAGCCATCGAGAGTATTATTGTCTTTAATGTCACTTACATTGACAAGTCTTTTATGTAGTTGCATATTCATAAGGTTTACTAACATAGGTCACTTTGGCAACTACTAAATCAATAAGCCATATGAATACAAAACTAACCAATAATATTCTCTAATCTTTTATTTGAGTAATACTATAATACTTCAATTCTATTACTTGACCAACATCAATCAATATTAACACAATAACTTAAATGTGTAATATACATTTATGATTGAAAATAGACCAACATTAGTCGACTGATCTAGGAACTACTAGTCGACTTGGAACAATATAAGTCGACTATAGTGGAAGTCCTAGTCGACTAAGGTCAAGTCCAGTCGACTTGAGGTCAAGTCAAGTCGACTAACTATTATCAAGTCTAGTCGACTAGGCCAAAATAATAAGTCGACTATACTTAATATTAGTCGACTACACAAAATTATAAGTCGACTCCTGAAGTCAACAGAGACCTCTTAACTTTCGGGTCACTCTGTTAGTCGACTTGGGCAAATTGATTAGTCGACTATACCCTAATTAGTCGACTACTCAAAATGTCAACTAAATTTCAAGTCGACTACTGTATCGAAACAGAGACTTTTAACTTTCTGGAAAAGGGAATTAGTCGACTAGTGTTTCGAGCTAGTCGACTAATAATCGACGAAGCAGTTATCAAAGGCAGTTTCTGCTTAATCGATTTAATCCAAAATTAGGGAAAAATTAGGGTTTCTAATTCCTGAATTTTGATCCCAATTGATTGTACAATTAGAGGAGTATGAACAGGATATTAGGGTTATGTAATCCTCTACTAATTCTACAATTAAAGGATCAAAAATTGATTTCTATGAATTGTCAATCAAAAACCCTAATTTACCATAATCCTTAATCCAAGATGTATTGATTCTAAACACGGCTCTGATACCAAATGTAATGATTAAATAAACTTAATGCGGATTAACAGCCATGAATTTAGAATCAATCATCTCAAGAATTGAATACGGAATCAAAACACATATACTTTAAATTCCCATACCTGAAGCCATTGATGAACAATAGATGAAGGTTGAAGAAGATCTCGATTCCTTCCTTTGATCCTACAAACCCTAATGCAAATAACCTGCTTTTCTCTGTCTCCTTTTCCTTGCACAAAACCTTCAGAAAATCTTTCACTGATGGTTTCCTCAAAATGAGCGATAGGTTTTGTATTTCTTTTCAGGAGGAGAAAAGTGGGTCACACATTTGCAAATAAACCCTTGAAATAAAACCATCCATCATGGTACCCTTATATCTCAAGAGATTATATAACTATATAAATGTGACTTTAATATGGGCATCTATTATATCAGTTAACTTTAATTAGGAATCCAATATTAATTAACCAAGGTTATTGGGCCACCTTATTGTGAGATTAACATTGATGGCTATGTTTTTTTTGATTTGTTGAGTCACAAGTCAAACCAAATTAAACTAATGTGATGGAGTGCGTAACATTTTGATGATATGGTAACTTGGTGACTCTTCAAAGTTTTACATTGTTACAGTTATTATATATATATATATAATATATATATATATATATATATATATATATATATATTATATATATATATATATATATATATATCTTGGGTTATATTTTGAACCAAGAATGAGTGTAGAAAAGGGGAAAGAAAAGAAAAAGATTTTTTTTTTTCCCCCTTCTACCTTAATGTATTTCATTTCTAAGTGCTTCATGCGCAAGTTACATGCAAAGTCGCAATATTGTAGGTTTATTTTTTCTGAGGCAAGATGATGGGAATACACCCGTCGAGTTTCATTAACAAAAATTTACCGAAATAAGCTAATACATTCAAAAGTACAAACAAAGCAGCCAAGCATTATTGTAGTTTATTAAGAAATTTATTTTTTAATAAAAGTCGTAGTCTGGTCTTAAACCTGAGATCTCTCATCTCTCAGCCCAACTATTTCTCCAATGAGTCAGGTCTCAATGACCGTTATCAAACTTTTTGGAGTCACAATGTATAAAGATTACTAATGGTTCACAAAGACACTTTGTGATCTATATGATTTTAAATGATCATGTATATAGGTTACTCGTGGTTTGTAGAGACGTTTTGTGATCCACGTGCATAAATTAAAATATAAGGAAGCGTCATTACAAGCTTATCATGCATCAGTTCGAGCTCACATTAGTAGACTACTATTAAAACTCGTTATGATTAATGTCAGAGGACTTATCATACAATAATATAGTGACGTAGTATTAATGTGCTTATTTCTCTCAATATAAACACTTCCCTCTTCTTACATTTGAGTGTCTCCTTGTTTATAGGCTTCCTTTTTTCATATAATATGAAACATACAATTTTTTAAGCAAAAGACATTTAAATTAAACACACGAATAGGTCTTAAGTTGGGCTGTAAATGTATTTTGTTTCACTGGCTCTGAGCTATTTGTTGTCATTGAAAAGATCTCAAGATATGTAAACTACAATTAACGGTTTGAATCACTAAGAGACATAGTTTAACATGTACCTAGTAATCAGTATGTTTAAACTCTTATATTGACAAGATACGTATTGCCTAAGCCCTCCACTTTCAACACTCACTTTGCACATCTAGGTGAAAATTACTAAAGCCCCTTTGTTTATGTTATTGACATAATTCGAGTCTTGATTACTAAGGGTTTGTTTGGCAAATAAAAGAGATAAGAGAAAACTGACAGGTTGTCCCAATGAAAGCTTGACTGTTGGCCCCACAATGTCAGTTTTTCAGCCCATTTTTTCCCCCCATTTTATAGTGAAAAAAATACTGACGTTTTGATGACACCAGCGCATTTTTTTCACATTTCTTATTTTTTATACAAACAGAAAAGAAAGAGAGAGGCCGACAACTAATAAATAAGTTCTTTTCACAATTTTTGTGAGAAACAAACGGTGAAAATGAGTCATAATTATCAACTTAAGCAACACGTGCTAGCTGGCATGCCCCGCACGTTTTGGGGCTGCACATGTCATTCTCAAATTCGATTGAAAGATTTTCAGATTCTTTACATGCTTGTACATTAATATATTACTAATTAATATAGTTTAATATACAACATATAGCTCATCTCGGATTCTCTACTCTACTCATGACACCAAGTCTCCAACTGTACAGGCATATAGTAACACCATAATTAACGAGTACTCCCCTTTCTGATTAATAAAACACTCCTAACAAACGTAGGCTCACAAAATCCATAAGCCTATGCTTGTTTATTTTATTTTTGATTTTTGAGAGAAATATGTTTGTTTATTTTAATTATTCGTAACTGATGGGGGATGTGGTTAGCATTCACACAATATATGAACACAAATATCTCGCATCACAATAGCATGTTTGAGTTTTCTTGGAAAAAGCCAAGCCACATCCATCAGCCAAAAAGAATCGTTTTTGGTAGCATGAAATTAGAAAGTTACACATTTTCCCTGTGTGACGACAGAGGATCGATGTGAATGTGATCCATCCTTTTCTTTTCTAGAGGTGGGAACTAAAATATTCTTTTAGCACATTTAGAATGCAGCAGCTGGTCATTGTTTAGTGTTGGGAACTCTAGGACAACTACTCACCATTCTTATGCATGAGATGTTATTTGAGCTGTAAATCCCATATTAGTTCATGATGCCAATGGATGGCTCTGATCATTTTGTTCTCATCCTATTCAAATCCTAGTCCATGACATTTTTGGGAACCTTCCAATCTAAGCTACAGGTTCAATAACAATAATATAATGAGCAGTTTCTTTATTCGACTACATTTTGAGAAAAAACGGTGAGCCCGTATAGACTCCTTGCGTTTCATTAAAAAATTTTCAATGAAAACAAACAAACAAGTACACGGTAAGAGGTAGTAAATCTTCCTCAAGAGTACAAAATTGCACAGACAGGTGCTAGAGTAACAAAGTTTACAAAAACAATGCAGTACAGACGATTAAAAAGTTGCACACGCAGGTGCTTGAAGTGACAACTTTTTATTCGACTACTTATTTGAGCAGTTTCTATTATCTTAGCTAGAAAAATAAAGAGAATAAGTGCAAAATGTCACAATTTTAAATATCAGTTTGTGCTTACTCTTTTATTTTTTATTTTGAAAGGGTAGAGAATACTCTACTGCCATCTGGGTATTTGGGGTTGTATTGGATAAAAAGAGTGTAATAAAAGCATCAAAATGCATGTTTATTGGAAGAGGATAATATTTGAATGTAAACAAATAGTGTGAAGATATTCAATGAGAGACCTAGTTACCAGTGGTCAAATGATTTTGCCCTTCACGACGGTGTTAGAAACACAAGAAGAAAAATGAAGAAACAAATAGAGATTCCAAATTATTTAAATGTACTTACAAATAGGTTACCCAAAAACAAATGAAGAAACTTTTATCAATTAATTTGTTCTTATTATATTTTTCTATTGTTAAAATTAAATTACATGGAGACTTAATAGAAAAAATAAACAAATACCCCTCACTTAAATCTGACAGTTTTAAACAAGGAGATAAGGCTGATACACAGTTGTCCATGCAAAAGCTACATGATATTTGTTAGAAGTACTGTTGAAACACATGCATGTTGAGCTCTATGATATTGACTTGCACCCTTCATGAAACGTGTGCGCGTGTGTGTGTGTGTGTGTGAGAGAGAGAGAGAGAGAGAGAGAGAGAGAGAGAGAGAGAGACTGGCACTCTTCAAATATTGATGCAAACCTCGTTAAAATTGTTTATGAATCTCAATATATATTGCGGCCGACCAAGTCACACTGCATGCATTGATAAGAGAGATAAAAGCACGAGGTGGAAAGAAAAATCTCACACTCTTTGCATGTTTATCAGATTAATTGAGGAGAAAAGCCAACACCACAAACCCACACATTCTTGGTCGAGAAATCTACAGCTTTCTAAACTACCCTAACAAACTTGCTAGACCTCGAAAGAGCAAGCGTCGGTTCACAATTTAGTGCCTGCTCTCATCTACTGCTTCTTGTCGACCTGAGACACGTTCACATCAAGAAATCTAGCAAAAAAGAACAACCAGAAACTTTATGCATCAATTCGGTATATGACTGCCTTTGTATTGGTTTGATGAGGACAATGATATTTGCTTTAATTTGTGTGAGGGATGGTTAATCTCAAATTCACATGGTGCTAACTAGTCTTCTTGAAATATAGGGTTTATATTTATTAGACCACTCAAAATGCAAACACGCCAATACATCTAAATCGTAAATTTAAGCTCTTTTAGAGTATTTTGTATTCTGAGCGGTTTAAGAAAATCAGAGCTAGCTTCAAGTGATTAAGCTGGTAACTGCATTCATGTCCCATAGAAGGACCACATCTCAACAGTGATTGACCTGACTTCATATATACATGCAGCCTTTTTTGGGAAAGATTGAGAGATTGTTTTGCTCACCGCGTGATGGTGTGGGCCCCACCGGGTGGGACCCACACACTCTATGGGGCCCACCCATCGGGCGGCTCACCGAGCGCGCGGCGGTGAGAAAAAACTCAGTGAGAGGGGAAAAAAAAAAAAAATTCAAAGATTCACGAATAATCACTGATTTAAAAACAAAATTTAAAGATTCATGCACAATCGAGACTTACATGAGACAGGCTTGAGGTTAAGTGCTGCCAGAGCAGCAAAATAATTCAATCCCCTCCTACCTAAACATGGGTGTAAACGCAATGCAATGACCCTGTCCTAAATTTTCTTGTTGTCCCTTAGCGTACAGTGCAATTGGCAGCCAGCTAGCTTTTTTTATCACATGCATGCTAATAATTGGCGAACTAAAGCAGTGTTCAGCTCTGAACTTCCTAGGCGCTAATGGCATGAAAAGTTGCAATGCTTAGACCACCTCCAAGGGGTCAGAAAATCTGGTCCCTTTCAACAAATTAAGGGATATTAGAGGAGTTCGTTCTCCAAGAGGCCGGCCTTCTCGTCCTCCTAACTCAAGTCCCTACAAATCTCTCTTTATTTAAGGAGACCAAAAAAAGTCTCTTAGCAGTCTCTTTAACATGTGAACCCCACCAATTTTAACTTTTTATTTTTAAATAATACGAATTTTATTTGAACAATATTTAATTAATAGGTTTTATTAAATTTAATTAATATATAAAGTAATATAAAAAGTAATTTAATTAATATATAATATGTTATTAAATACTAGATTAATAGATGAAAATTTTAATTATTAAAATTTAATAATTAATTAATACGAATTTAATATTTATTAATTAATTATTACATAAATTTTAATTAAATTTTCTTATTACAAAATTTATTAAATAAATAAAAAATTCATTCAAAACATATAATATTAAAGCAAAAGATAAAGAGAACATTTAAGAGAGTACTATTAAAAATCAACGACTAGTTAATCTTAAGCTCCTCCGCCTCTTTAAACGAGGGAGCTCAAAGGGCACCTCTGTGGTGCTCTTACCATTGCAAAAACAAAACAGTCTTAAGGGGGCTTGGATTTGCTGGACCAAGCAGCACAAGGTTCACTGAATTTGATAGCAGTGCAAAATGACATGTTATGTGTCGAAAACTGTATATTTTTGCGTGGCAGGGAGAGATGACGCCAAAAGTATTTAGATGCACAACGTGATGTTGCACTCTGCCTCCAAATTTGATGGACCGTGTGATGCATGGTACACCAAGAGAATATAGGCTGGGGCTCTCGACTTTGTGGGCTCCACCCTTTCCCTCAAAAGATGCGGAAAAAAAAAAATACCGCTGCTGATTTGGAAATATTTATGTTTCTCAAAGGAGATAAGTACCTGATATTACAACAACCACAGCGAACTTAAACTTTCTTAATTCCTTTCATGTTTCCTAAATGACCTAATTATCCCCTTTCTCCAAACGCAATTATCAGAACTTAGATAAGTCTGCCCCTGCTCCAGAACCTTCCGCATAATTCCACCTAAGTTCATGTTCTTGATTCTGCGAGACATCCGAGTTGAAAAAACGAGAGGTCTTAAGTTGAAAACTAAAATACAATTTTTGTTAAAGAAAAGAAATTATATGTCTCAAAATGACTGGTAATACAAATTCTCTTTTTTATTTTTGTAAATTGTGTAATTTCAAGGTTAGACTTGGGCCCTCGATGGTTAATTTTCGTTATACGTCAACATGCAAGGCTATACATATTCTTGGAAAAAGAAGAGCAAAAAGGAGACACAGAGCGTAAAAAAGTAAAGTCTTGCAGTCGGCCTAAACACACGATAGCCTAGGTTAGGGGCGGATGCATGAAAGCCTTGTGTAACACTCTGATTAACTAAATCTTGATTTATACTTTAATTTTTGATTATGAGATAACACCCGATAATTAGAACTGATAACTGTGTTGTAACACTCTGACAATTTTATCATGGATTAAATGTTATTAAATGCAAATCTTGATAATTCGTTCAATAATCTATTTGATTGTCATTTTGAGGTGATTAAGTGGAGAAATTAGAAACAATAAATTTTTATAAAAGTAAGTGACATGTAAATATATCAATGATTGTATTTAAAGTAATGGATATAAAAAAGATTAAATAAATAATAATAATACAAGTGGTAATCTTGTACGTATAAAGATACACATATTCAAGTGTACAAGAGTTTCATACATAATATATCTACACTCCAGTAAGAACCATGCCCATTTAATTAATCAAATGCAAGTTAGTAGAAAGTGGTAGGTGAGCATGAAGGGGGATGCGGATGATTAGAGAAGGAGATTGTAAATTGTGTGAAACACTTGGCTTGATAATGATTAATTGAGAAGAAATATACGTAAGGGAAAATATGAGATAAACCTCATTTTTATTCTCCTCATTTTCTTTCCTACTCGCTCAACCTAACTCTCTCTTCCCCTTCATATCTTCCTTTTCCTTCTCTGTTGTTAACCGGTGGCAAAGGGAGGTCAGACAGCGGTGACGCCGCGCAGACAATGACATCGGGAGGCGCAAGGCAGGCCGCGATAGCCCCTCAAAACCTCTTCTTCTCTCTTTCTTGTGGTGGTGGCTGGTGACGCGGGGACTGTTCAGCGGCGAAGAGGCCGCGATGGCGCGATGAGTGCCGAAGGTGATGCCGACGATGAGGGTGTTAGGTGGCGCCTGTTGGCCTAAGGGTACACTCTCCGGTTTTGTTTTGATGATTACAAACCACATGAAGTTATTCGGTACTAATCAACTTTAAGTGTTTTAAGTATTTCAGGTTCAATGGACATTTTAGTGTGTTCTTCCTTAAAAGGAAGGTACTTTAATCTCATGATTACTCAAGGAAAGGGTTCGAGTTTGGATGACCAAGATTTGTATTTGGAGAAGCCCTCTTGAAGATTGTTTGAAGACATAAAGAACATATGTAAGAAAATAGAATATTTAAAGTATAGAATATAGAATTGATGCTCAAGAAGTCACACACCAAAATACAAGTTTTTACATCTAGGTTTTTGTTTTGGTATTCTACAAGGTTTGGTGTTTGATACATGTCCCATATTTTTTTCAAATTTATATTGCCTATTTCTATCATGTATCCAATAGCCTATATATTGCCAAATCACTTTTCAAACCAATACAAAATATTTAAAATGAGGTTGATTTCAAAATATATCTAAAAATGTATTTTTAGGCCAGATCGGTCGGTCAGATCGGTCGACCGGACCTCATGGCAAGTTTTGGTCGTAACATCGTGCATGTTGTACACGTTTGTCAGATGACCGACCGGTCGATCGGGAAACCTATCGGTCGACTGGGTTGTCGATCGACAGATAGAGTTTTTGTTGACCCTGGTCTCTATTGAGATCGGTTGACCGGGCGGTCGACCGACATCCAACTTATAGTTTCGACCCGGCCAATCGTCCGATGTTCTGTCAGAGCTACAGTAACGGCTAGTTTTTAAAAACTCAGATTTTTAACTTATTCTCCAATGGGTATTTTTGTCTTTTTTGAACTTATCTCTTTACTAATGACCTGATAAACTATACTAACCGTGTCTATCACTTGTGTAACCCTCAGTTTCAGTCACCGGTATTTTCAACTGGTGGTGGTATGGTATAAATACTTATTCTGGTGGTCTAAACTAAGTCTACTTTAACTCTAATAAAATTTTCTAATATTTCAGATTTTTCTTGAATTTTTTAAAATTTTTCGAAATTAGTTGAAGATTCTTGAAATTCATGACCCATCTGTGTTGCTATACGACTTCTAAATTTTTAATTTACAATCGGTGATGAATTTCTTGAATCTAATTTCTCAATAATGCTTAAATAATATTTACTATTTAAAAAAAATTTTAAGAATTTTTCCGAATTAAATAGGAATTTAATTGAGTTAAGAAAAGGCAAATAAAATAAATAAAAAATATTAGAAAATTAAAGCCCCATAATAAATTCTTTCAAGTTTTGAACTCATGACCTCCTCATTAAAACCCACAAGCTCCCACCACTATGCCACATTAGTGTATTGTATAAAGACCCAAGCCCATCTATTTGTACCTCCTTTAAACTCTCCCAATCTTTTTCAACTTCCCCACTCTCTCTAACTTCGCCCACACTTTCTCATCCTTATTCCTACTCACCCAAACTGAATCCGGTGCTCCTTCACGTAGCCTAACTCTGAGGGGTTGCCTAGGGGTGTGTGGCGCCAATATAAGAGACAATTCCACCATTCTCATCCCTACTCAAACCACATTGAAACATTCAAGTCTCTCCCTTTCCCTCTTCTCTCTCACTTTATCTTCCAAACTTAGCAAGATTCTAAAGTGCTGGACGATGAGAAGAAGATTCAGACTGAATGGAAGCGTTTTAGGTATTTATTTTTGACATTTTCAAATATTTAGCTCGTTGTGGCATTTCACTGAACACGTAGTACACATTACATTTTAACTGTAATTTTATCATGTAAAACTTATGCTAAAATCCCAACAAAATTATGTAAAACACCTAAGATATGTCTCCTAATTATCATGATTTTTAATTGATTTTTAGAAATTTATTTTCAATCGAAAAAAAGGAAACAATGCGGACCCGGGGCCAGATCTGGCCTGGCTCGACCAGGCAAGCCAACCGGTCCCAATACAAAAAGGAAAAAGAAAAAGGAAAAGGAAAAAAACAAAGAAAGAAAAAGAAAAGAAAAAGGAATAAAAGAAAGAAAGAAAAAGAAAAAGAAAAATAAATAAATAGCGTATAAATAAAAATATGTAGAAGATTATTGTAGCATTTTACTGTAGCAAAATTTAGACCCAAACCCATTACTGTAGCAGACCCGTTACTGTAGCAAACAGACCCATTAAGCATTTTATTAATTTTTATTGATTTTTAGGTTTATTTTAATTCAAAAAATTTTAGAAAATTCACAGAAAATTCCATAAAATTCACAGAAAATCACAAACTAAAACTGAGACTCTGTAAAATTATTTTGAATGTAATATTACTTAGAATAACATGAAATTAAATATTCTCTGTAATTTTTATCTAATGATCATTTATTTAAAAATTACCAATAAATTTCTAAATGTCAGAAAAAATATAAAATTCATAATTCAGTAATATGTAAACATTACACATTAATTTATTAGTTTATGCATGTATATTATGATGAAATTATATTTTTAAACAATTGCTAAAAATTTAGAAATTGAATTATTTGTAAATATTACCAACCAAAATTAAAATAAATAGTAAAAATTATATGCTCATTCAACTTATCACTGAATAATAACATGTTAAGTTTCTAATTAATTCACGCAATATTTAGGTCGTGAATCTTACCCATAGTCGGTTGTGGTTACGGGAATTCAGATTCCAACGACATCAGGCGAGCGCACATACTCTCTCTCGTCTCTGTTCTTTTGTTAGTGCATAAAATTTCTTTGAAAATCTCAATTTCTATACATTTTCCTGATCATGCGTATCGTAAGACATGCATGTATGGATGTTTGTTACATAAGTGATCATTCAAGTATAACCATAAATTAGTAAATATTGTACAAGTAAGTTGACATCACCCTATGTTATGATTACTATTTTATGATTATGTCTATATCCTAATACACTGGCATCACTTATACTATTATGCATTTGTCACTCGATGTTGTCACCTTTTCCTATTTTTCTGAAATTTTGATATATTTTGTAATTACTATTTTACACTGATACTCTTTATACTGATCCCTAATCCTGTCACGATGAGTCACATATTATTTTACACTTAAATTGATTAATAAAATTAACCAAGTCGGGGTTACTAGGGGAGACTATAGCAGGAAAAATTCAGGGAGGTGTGCTTGGAAGGGTGACCCTTATGGGTTTAGATGCCATACGTGATCTAATTATTTATGCGCGCTCCTTTTATTACATGTTACATGATACCTGAGCATAGTGAACTGTTTCTCCCTGTTATCAGGATCCACTAACACATCACTTGTTTGATATGTAGTTGTCCTGTGGGATGGGGCACAGGATGGCTGTAATACTTAGGGTAATAAAACATACTAGACTTAGAGTTATCATTTGTGACATGGATAATCGTGACTACATGATGTTCCTGGACTCTTCATATTGTTCTTAACTTGTGATCTTGTGATCTTGAGACCTAATGATTATGATATATGACATTGCTCGTCCAGGGTGCTTCATGCGCATTATATACATGTCATAGTATACATACATGACCTATTTCACACGATCTAGTGTTCTATTACTCCTGCTGGTATCTTACCTGTCAGTTTATATTACCGTCAGATTTATTATTCATTCATTCTAGTGCTCTACTCTTATATTGCCCTTTACTTTCACATTTCCATATTATTGTTTCCTCTTCTCGTGTGTTCACTTGCTGGTACGCTTCTGACGGACCTTAATTTTTCAGCATCAGAACTTAAGGAGACTGACAAGCTACTGTTCGAAGGAACCCAGGAAGATTACCAGGCGTGAGTCTGAGTTTCTTGTCTTATGTATTTTGGTATTTTTCTTTATTATAGAGTCCCGATGTCAAAATTGTATCTTCTTTTATTTCTTCTTTATTATGTTTTCAATCTTGTATCCAGACAAAGAATATTGTAGATGTATGTCTTTTATGTGAAATAAAACTTCTGGTTGTCTTTTTGTATATGTGTGTGAGAATTTGGCCTTACTACAACGTAAGATATTCACGGAGAGATTTCCCTCTTCGTGAGTATCTGCTGGGCATCGTCACGTACCAGTATTCCGTATTTTGGGAAGCAGGGTGATCGGCAAAAAGCATGTGATTGAGATTTTCCTGCACACAAAATAATGAAGTTTAGATTTAGGAAAAAGGATGTGCGAGGTGCTCAATTCTAATCCGCGGTAGCAGTGGCTATGCGGGTCGTGATCCTCAGGGAGGGACTAGCGATGGAAGCGTTTAAGCAAGTTATCTCTTTTTTTATGTATTTTCTTATTAACAATGGTATTTACAGTGAGTTGGGAAAGAAATTGGAAAGATGTTGGTGACTTATCTATACAAATAAAAGAAAATAAAGAAAATAAAAGAAACACTTACCTACCTCTTCTGCCCTGCTTACCTTTGATCCGTTTGCAACGACTTACCTTGTCCTTGAAGGCTTGCAAGTATGGCGTATAGGATCTTCCACCTTCGCGATCTACACTACAAAAATAAAAGACTAGCAAAAGAAGGCTTGTTCATCTCCATAGGCCATCAAGGGCTCTTGTTCGGCTAAGCAGTCTCGAAGCAATTGGGTCTCATGGTTTGCAAGACATTAGAGAGAAACAATAGAATAACACAAGAATAAAAGAACTAAATAATAAAAGAACAAAAACGAACCTCGAGTCGATTTATTTAACAATGGAAGAAGAGCAAAACTTACACCGATTGTCACCCTCAGTACAAGTAGATCTCCTTCCTCCATGAAAACATCTTCTCCTCTCAGTTACAAAAATTACAAAAGAAAACAAAAATAAAAACCTAAACTAAACTACAAGTCAGCCTAAGAAAACCCTAAATTTCTGCTCTGTATTTTCTGTACGCCCTTTCTGTTGCTCTGCAGGGGTATTTATAGGTGCAGAAGGAGGTAGAGTCCCAACACAACTCTCCCACGAAAATCTGTACCCTGGCTTATCCATACTGCCGCGGAAACGCGGCTTGGGCCGCGTTTCCGCGGCCACGTGGCGTCGGTTGGCTTCGCGCTTTGGGGCGTGGCCTCTCCTGGTCCATCCATCTGGGCGTTTGCCTCTGGAAGTTTGATTCTGGCTCTTTATCTTGGGATTTAGATATAACTTGGGAAGCAAGTTACCTAGATCCCAAATCTTTTATCCACGAATTTTCTTATCTTTGCACTCTCTTCTGTGGCTTTTATCCTCATCCTGCAAGTGTTTAGGGTTGAATAGAAGTCTATCCTTCCCTCTTCTTTGTATTTGCAACTTTTGCCCTTAGTATTTGCAATTTTGGCAATTAATATTTGCAACTTTTACATTGGGCTTGAATATGGGCTTTTGGGCTTCTTTTTAAGCTTTATTTCTTTATTTTAATATTTCGAGGCCTGCACACAATAAATCATAAAATATTAGTAAATGTGCAGAATTATAGGAAAAAATATGAAAATGTGATGGTAAATATAATGATAAAAATGTACTTTTCACTACCAATCACACCCCCACACTTATCTTTTTGCTCGTCCTCGAGTAAAAATCAAAGAGAAAAAGAAAAATTAATCTAACCTAACTCACTTTCGTAGGAATCAGGGTTGCACTTAGCATGTGCAACAAGCCGTTAAACCCCTAGGTTGCCCTAGAGGACGAGTGTTGTCTCGTGAGGGTTTTCAGCGGATTACACCCACAAAATCCATAAAAAGGAAAATATTTGAAATACTTTTGAAGAGACTAAATAGTCTATAAGTTTTAGGATTATCATTTTTATTCATTCTTTAAACTTTAGTCTTTATACAGTAAATTGTTTTCCATTTTAGGTAAGATTTAAAATTGAATTTCTAATATAGTCTTTTTCGTTACCAAAAATCATATGCATCCTTATGAATTTATACTAGGAATTCCTTAACTTGGACTCTCATGCCTCTTTATTATTTATTTATTTATTTATATATACTTTTTTTTTGATATGTATAACTCATCTAATTTTCTTTCGCGTAAGTATCAAGGCTTCTTGAGGCCCTCATACCTAACTAATTGACTATTAGATGTGTTAGTACATATATAAGTAATTTTTTCTTAATTTCCTTAGGCTTTCTAATCCACCCATGTAACGAACTTAAAGTCGATGACTCCCAAACCGGTTGGCTTTAGGGCACCAGGTGAGAAAACACCCCGCGGACTCAAATTCGAGTGAACTAGGCCCCAAAACTAAGGGCTTTATTTTATTTACTCACCTTTAGGCATGAATACTTATGCTTCTTGAGGCACATGTATCCAGCTTAATTAGTGATTTTCTTTTTTTTTAATTTTTATATATGAGGCACAAAGGTCTTTGTCTTAGAATTCTAGATATGCATTAGGTATGCAAATTTCATTAAGGTAAAAATCAAGACTAATTAATTATTCAATTTCTCCTCCTATACCTAAAATTTAAACAATTTAATTATTTTGACCAAGTTTTTAGAAATCCTAATCATGATTTTCCTAATCCTTAAAACTAACTTAGATTTCTTTCAAAAGATAAGTCAAAATATTGTCCTTTTTATAATAATAATTATTATTTTTTAGAATTTTTTAATTAGCAAATTTTTGTTAGTTTCTAACTATGTTAGTATGTTAGTAAACCCCACCCCCACACTTATCTCATGCATTGTCCTCAATGTGTGAATGAATGCATATATGCATGAAAAAGAACAAGGGAAGGCAGAAGTTACCTTAAGGTGGTGGTTCCGGTGGTGGTCTAATTGGGCCAAGCGTTGCTACCCAATCAAGATAACATAATATTTGGTGAAACCCACCAGAAATTTTTCTTATATAACCCACTAAAATGTATGTATAATTATTTTTTAAAATTTCCACCCCATCAAATTTCCAAATTTCATAATAAATTTCAGAGTCAATTGTGTCAACCTCCTTGTCCCAAAATGGAGTATGAAAAGATGGAATTATTGACTTGGACGTGGGAAGTACGGGAATGAATACCGACTCAGGAAAGAAACTTAAATCAAGTAATGGTTCAGGAGTCGGGCTAGGTTCAGGAAGTGGGTCCAAATCAATAAGTTGAAGCTCAAGTCCACAATATTCTTCCCATAATGGAATGTGACTCAATATTGGTAATTCAAGTTCAGGAATGATAGGTGTGGGAACCAAAACTGACTCTAAAATATTACCTAAGTCGGGTAACAAAACAGGAGTCAACAATGATTCGGGAATTTGAACTTGATCACAGATTTGAGAATCTAGGTCACATATCTCATTCAGCTCAATATCATAAAAATGAGAACTTGCCAATTTATCCATGGGACTTTCAAAATTGCACAATTGGTCAAGTTCAATATGATCATCAAAAATGGGTGATTCAATTCATGATGAATTGGCACAGGATCCAATGTTGACTCGGGAAAAGTAAAATCAGGTGGAGACACCGGAGTCATTATTGAGTCAGTAAATAAAATTGAATCACCGGGTGGAAGATCATGATCATATTCATGCTCAAGTTCTATTTCAGGAAAGGAAAAACTTGTCAAGTTATCAAAATTTGAAGTTTCGGCAAGTTCACATGATGGCACTGAATTAGAATCTTGTTGTCCAAAGCAACTTGGTTCGTCGGCTCTAAGAGAGTGGTCAGCGATATCAGAAATGGCCGAACGGTGAGAACGTAAAGATTGAACCATCATATCTATATCATGATCACGGGCTAATCTAGCCTGAGTCATGGCTGCAAGCATCCTTTCATAGTTGATAGGTGCATCATGTTGTGATTGGACTTGAAAGGATGAAGTGTAATCGTGATGAAGTTGTGAGTCGGTGGACTCACGCATAATCATGTCTGCGATTGATGGTAATTGTTGCTTGGACTCATGCATACTCATCATTTCCTGAATAGATGGTAGTCTATTCTGACTGGGTGGATCTGAGTATGAATCTTGGGAATATTGTGGACAAGGTGGAGACGGAGGACAAGTCGGTTGAAAATTGAACTCGGGGGAATCGAAACCCCATGAACTCTGTGAAGAGTTGAAAGTATGAAAATTATAGTCATAAGATGGGGGGTATGGGTTATATTCATTCGGATAAGACCATTCCGGCACACTAGGTTGGTCAAAGTTGTGATATGCCGGGTTGGTAATATCCGAAAAATAGTTAGGTTTGTAATATAGATTAAAATTGGAAAAATTATTATTATATGCCATATCACACCAACACAACAAAGAAAAAGAAAACAAACAAATAAACAAACAAAAAAGAAAAAATTCTAACCTAAGTTAGGGTAGACCTATGACCTAGACGACTCCTAACTGGTTAGATTGTCCACGGGAGGTAGGGTGCAGACTTTGACCACAAGTTAATCAGCCAGGTCAGGGCAAGAGTGGTGGGAGGTTTTCCGTCAAAGACGTTCCTTAATTAAATAACCACCAATCTTCGGACTTTCGGCCCTCAATCCCCTTCCTAGACACTGATTTGGCAGGAGTCAACTTCCAGCACTGTTCCCCCTTAGGATAATCTCCTAATTGAGTCCGAGATGTCCCTAGGGCCAACGTATACTAATTTTAAGTTAGGCTTGGGTTAGTGAGTGCTTGGGATATGATTTTTGGGCTAAGAAAGGGTGATGAAATCCCCACCTTATCTTGTTAATGGGTTATGCCCTTAGAATAAATTTGTGCAAGTGTACAAAATATGTAAATAAGATTCACTCAAAGCATGAAAATCAACCAAGAGATGAGTCCTATTCTACATGAAATGCGAACGTACCTTATTCCAGCACTCTTCAACAGTAAAATAAAGGAATTGAAAAGACACGTGCCTAATATGCAAACGGCTAATCAATTTTTTATCTTTATCAACAAATATTTTACTGTTGGTTAATTAGCAGTGTACAGGTTTATCACAGAACAAATTGGAACAGAGCAGAAAACAAATCTTGCAATTTTAGCAACCTGCAGAAATTGCAGTTAGTAGTTCACTACTAAGGCCGCGTTTTCGCGGCTATTGCCGCGGATCCGCGGCACTATAGTAGGCTCTGATGCTCTGCCTTCGAGGGCAGAGGCACAGAGTTGCTATATGTCCACTTCTGCTGTTATTTTTCCTGTTCTCCAAACCTGCAAACAGAAAGAATAAAAGAATTAGTTATTTTTTTTATTTAGAGAAAAACTTGCCGTCCCTCCCTAGCAACGGCGCCAAAATTTTGATTGAGATTTCCTGCACACAAAATAATGAAGTTTAGATTTAGGAAAAAGGATGTACGAGGTGCTCAATTCTAATCCGCGGTAGCAGTGGCTATGCGGGTCGTGATCCTCAGGGAGGGACTAGCGATGGAAGCGTTTAAGCAAGTTATCTCTTTTTTTATGTATTTTTTTATTAACAATGATATTTACAGTGAGTTGGGAAAGAAATTGGAAAGATGTTGGTGACTTAATCTATACAAATAAAAGAAAATAAAGAAAATAAAAGAAACACTTACCTACCTCTTCTGCCCTGCTTACCTTTGATCCGTTTGCAACGACTTACCTTATCCTTGATGGCTTGCAAGTATGGCGTATAGGATCTTCCACCTTCGCGATCTACACTACAAAAATAAAAGACTAGCAAAAGAAGGCTTGTTCATCTCCATAGGCCATCAAGGGCTCTTCTTCGGCTAAGCAGTCTCGAAGCAATTAGGTCTCATGGTTTGCAAGACATTAGAGAGAAACAATAGAATAACACAAGAATAAAAGAACTAAAATAATAAAAGAACAAAAACGAACCTCGAGTCGATTTATTTAACAATGGAAGAAGAGCAAAACTTACACGATTGTCACACTCAGTACAAGTAGATCTCCTTCCTCCATGAAAACATCTTCTCCTCTCAGTTACAAAAATTACAAAAGAAAATAAAAATAAAAACCTAAACTAAACTACAAGTCAGCCTAAGAAAACCCTAAATTCTGCTCTGTATTTTCTGTACGCCCTTTCTGTTGCGTCTGCAGGGGTATTTATAGGTGCAGAAGGAGGTAGAGTCCCAACACAACTCTCCCACAAAAATCTGTACCCTGGCTTATCGATACTGCCGCGGAAACGCAGCTTGGGCCGCGTTTCTGCGGCCACGTGGCGTCGGTTGGCTACGCGTTTTGGCGCGTGGCCTCTCCTGGTCCGTCCATCTGGGCGTTTGCTTCTGAAAGTTTGATCCTGGCTCTTTATCTTGGGATTTAGATATAACTTGGGAAGCAAGTTACCTAGATCCCAAATCTTTTATCCACGAATTTCCTTATCTTTGCACTCTCTTCTTTGGCTTTTATCCTCATCCTGCAAGTGTTTAGGGTTGAATAGAAGTCTATCCTTCCCTCTTCTTTGTATTTGCAACTTTTGCCCTTAGTATTTGCAATTTGGCAATTAATATTTGCAACTTTTACATTGGGCTTGAATATGGGCTTTTGGGCTTCTTTTTAAGCTTTATTTCTTTATTTTAATATTTCGAGGCCTGCACACAATAAATCATAAAATATTAGTAAATGTGCAGAATTATAGGAAAAAATATGAAAATGTGATGGTAAATATAATGATAAAAATGCACTTTTCACTACCAATCAGCATGCACAAAATTAAGTAAAGGAGTGATGGTTGATGTAACTGCTTTTGCGATTCTTTCGTACTAGCAAAGTGGCTATATGGATTGTATCCACAAGGAGGGAGAGCGATGAAAACTTGATGCAGCTTCGTTATTCAAAGTAAAGAAAAAGTTCTTTGTTTCAAATAATGAATTTGAAATGAAAACAAGTGTTGTTCCAAGAATTGTTGGATTTGGTTGATATTTGTAAAGAAGAGTTTTCTTAAAGGTAAAAACGCATGGCTAACTTTCTACTAAGTGCTCCATTAATCTCTAACTTCTTGAAGATGTAACCTCACGATGGATCATAGGAAAGCATAACCTTTATGCATAGGAACTATTCACATTGGAGACCGAATGAAAGCCCTTCCTTTAACTTGGCTTTACACGACAAAACTTGAACATTCCCTTATCAAGATCCAATCAAAGGCGAGAATAAGGGAAGAAACAAGTGCACAAATGGTATCGGCAAAGATTAATAGGAATCCTCTAACTTACAAAGACAAGTAAAGTTTACAATCGATAGATCATCAAAAAACCGTTAAGCATGAAATATAAGAAAGAGAATACTTGTAAGTAAGAGTTAGAACCCTTAAGAGTTAGAACCCTCGTCTTAAGATGTCATAGCTCTCGTTTGTTGGCCCAAAGGCCCATCACTCTAGTTTTGATGATGATCAACTCATGTAGTTATGTTTACTAATGATCTTGTATTTAATTAGTGACAGATTTATGATCAAGATCTTAGTTGGTGCATAGCTTCAACAAAGGATTTAAAGTCAAGTTTTGGAGCTAGCACGGTATTTGGACCAAGTCAAGAAGATGAGAAGGCTTCAAGTGAAGACTTCAAGAAGATGAAGACTTGTGTCTAGGTTTGTTTTTAGAAGATTTTGTTTTTAGTTAAAATATAAAGGATAGAGTAGTTAGTGGATTGCTCAAGTACATATACACACACACACACACACTCTTGATTTAGTTTGTTTTAGAAAAGAATTTTTACTTTGAAAAATACATGTTTGGATTTTGGTTTTCAAGCTTTCATATCTTTTATCCAAAATCATGTTTAGAGCATAATGTCAAAAACATAGATATTTCACCATGTTTGTGTAGTGAATCATATCCATACACTCTATGCTTCAAATGAGTTTAAATATCTTGTTTTTGTATTTGGAGAAGTTTTGAAAAAACAAGTTTTAGAAAATACTGTTTTTCATTTGAGCCAATATTTTCAAGTTACAAAAATAATCCAAATTATTTATAACATGTCTTGATTTTTGCAAGAATGTTTGTTTATCAAAGTATATTGGTAAAACTATTTTTGTAGATTTTCTATGAATTTATGAGATTTTATGAGAGCAAAAAAGACTAAGTTTTTATCCCTTAAACATCTCTGACCTAGAGCTGGCTGACAGGCAGGTCGGTCGACCGCACCAAGGGCCGGTCGACCGCGTGGTCTACCGACGTGCACAGAGCTGTGCACGTCTGGCAGCACAGTGTGCCGGCCGACCGGACGGTCGATCGGACCAGAGAGCTTTGCTCTCTGTATCTGGGCGGTCGACCGAGCGGTCGACCGGTAGCTCCAACGGTCGGAAATCTGACCGTTGGCGGTCGACTGGTAGGCCTGAAAGACCCCAACGGCTAGTTTTTCTGAGCCTATAAATTTGGGGGTTTGGGCATTGTTTTCACTAAGATTTTTGGAGACTTTTAGAGCCAGTTTTTCCTACTCTTTTCAGAGGTTTTTCTCCACAAAATTGAGAGCTAATACTTCCAATCAAAAGGGGAGTTTTATTAAGAGTGTTAAAGAGATTTCTTGAGTTTTTCCTCCACATCTCTTTCCTTGTTTTCTCACACAACACTTGAGCTATCCATTGCTATATCTACCTATAGGAGTTTATTGTGAGAGGATTTTAGGTGATCAAGAGTTGTGATCACCAAAGTTCTACTTTGTTTCTTTGAGGAGGCGGACGTGTGTGTTCGCATTTGTTTCGGGTCCTAGTGAGGACTCGTTGTTTCGAGTTCGGGGTGTGAGCTCTTTGTTTGAGGTGCGGCCTCGGCGAGGCGGTGGGCTTGCGGTGTGTACGGACTAGGGAGTCCGAGAGTTGTAGGTGTTGCGACACCGAGTGATCCGGTGGGATCGATTATAATGGAAATCCTTCGTGTGTCGAAGGCGGGAATGTAGAGCAAGTGTGCTCGAACCTCGAAACAAATCCCTTGTGTTTGCGATTGCTCACACTCTCTCTCTCTTTGTCTCTTGTTTATATCTTGCATTCAATTATTGTGTTTATCTTTATATGCTTGATATACTTGTGTGCTTAATTGATATACTTGCTTGGGATTGTTTGCTAACACTTGTATTCAACCAAGAGAGCCAACGCGGCACCTCAACCCTTATCTAGGGGAATCTAGAGGAGTTAGTCCAGAGCCCTTCACGGGGAATTCGGCTACACTCTTGTGTTATACGTGGTGTTTAGTGTAATAGTTTTGTTTAGGTCATAATAGTTTTTAATTCCACATTATTTGTCATTTAGTGACCATTATATTAGCCATCACCTATTCACCCCCCCTCTAGGTGAACTTACAATCGGTATCAGAGCCAAGTGCTCTTGATTTGGGTCTTACAACCTAGAGTTAAAGATCCTCATTTTTAGGCTAATCACATATTTTGTACACACACTATGGATTTCATGTCACCACCCATGTTTGACATTCTTAACATCCCTATATGGAAGGTTAAGATGTCTTTCTACCTCAAGGCCTTAGGTATTCATGTTTATACCACTAATGATTCATATGTTAATAATAGCAAGAATTTTGAGGCTAATGCAAAAGTCCTTCATGATTTAAAGTCAACCCTAAATGATGATTATTTATCTAGGGTTTCTAACATTGATTCGGCTTTTGTAGCATGGAACATCATCACATCCCTTGGCGAAAAGGATCTATATTATGCCGGGAGTGACTCGGATGTTGGAAGCGACATCTCCAACATGTGCTATATGGTCCAAGGGGATAACCCCCTTGAGGTAACTACCGAATCTGAGGTAGATGATACAACATGTCATATGATGAGCTTACCACTTTTTGTCAACTCCTACTTGAGAAATATGACATGATTAAAAAGGAAAATAAAAATTTGAAAAAGAAATTTGAGTGCATGCATATAGAAAATGATTCTTTTAAAAATAATATTGCATGTTTAGAAAAAGAAAATGAAATTTTAAAAAATGAGAATGTTTCCCTTATGTCTAATTAAATGATCTTTGTGAAGGGAATATGTCCTTGAAAAATCAAATTGTTTTGGTGGAAAAACAAAAAGAAATTGCTTTTCAAGAAAATACTACTTTGAAGAGAAAATTTTTTGAAAAAGAAAAGGAAAAAGGAAAAGTTTCTAAAAAGAAAAATATTTTTGATCATGCTTTACATGCCACCACTTCTATTGATTCTATATCTCACCTTTCTCTACATGCCACCATTGATGATAGTGAGATTAAATTTTTGAAAATAAAATTGATAGTTTGAGCTCAACCTTGAGCTCTTGTGCATTTAATCACACTAGATTGGAGTCTATGTTTTCAAAGAAACAAACTCTACATGTTCATGCACATCATCCTCATCATGCATATGCTTATGTTGCACGCCATGATCACACCCACACACATAAGCATCCTAAGGTGTACAAGTGTACACATTGTGGCCGCAAAGGCCATTTAGCAAAGTTTTGTTATGATAGGATACATCATTTAATTTTGCTAATCATAAAAATTTTTGGGTTCCTCAAAAGACTAACCCAAAAGGATCCAAAAGAAAATGGGTACCAAACCCCCACCGTGTGTTTTTGATGTAGGTGAGGACTCTTACATGACGTGAGAGGGATGGTGCCTTAATGGTGGATGCACATGGACTTGATGGACACATATATAGATGCATCGCTATCAAGGAGTTTTGGTGGGACAACCACCATGTTTGGAGATCTGGAGTAGTTCCTTGGTTTGGTAACTATTTCTAAACTCCTAGTTTATTTACATACTTATTCATTTGTGATATCATTAGCATGTTCATGTTTTTATGTGTTTGTGCTTCATGTGGTAAATACTAATTAAATGTAGTTTTTATCAAAACTTGTATTTATACATGTACAAATAGTGAGAACAAATTGATTCATATATGTTTGCAGTTCATGCTCATTTGTACCCACTTTATGCACATGTATAGGCTAGTTTCGATGATTCTCTCATTTATACTTGTTTTGCCTATTTTCATGTTTTACTTCATGTATATGTAATTTTTATTTAAATCTAATAAATATACATGTATATCCTTTCTGAGTCTCTTGCCTTCATGCAAATACTATTAATAGACTCGTTTTATGTTTGGGATATGTATGCATATTGTTAGATTTAGATAAATCATACATATACCTAGAAGTGTATTATTTTTAATGAAAAATAAAATTTCATGTTTGTTTGATAAAATAAAATGAATAATTTGTTTTGATCATTTTAAGCCTTAATGACTATTTTCATGAAAATGCTATATACATGATTCTTGTACACTCATACTTCATTTATTTTGTCATGACATTGTTTCATGAACACTTTTATGAGCTTATTGTTTTGAGTGTCAACTCTTGTGTATTTGGTATGATTCATGAAAACATATATTTTGATTCCATGTTTTTGAAGGATCTTTAACTAGTTTTTCAAAAAATTAATTTAACTAGTTATTTATTCTTCAATGTTTATGAGATATACACATGACCCTATTATTGTTTCAATGGTATCATTGAATCATTTCAATTGGTATCAATTTGACTCTATTTTTGTATATACTCATATTTTGTTTTCTTATATATGTATGTATCAATTTCATTTGGTATACTCATTTTTCATACATATATATGAGTTATTTGTGCTTGAGTTAAAATTATTTTACATGTTTAAAGCACAAAGTTGTTTATGATAAGAAAAAAAATTTTACGAAAAATTCTCAAGATTTGTTTTATTGAGAAAATTCAAAATTTTGTTTTATAAGAAAAATTCAAAATTTTTGAGTTGTATTGCCTATATGCAAGGAGAGCTTAACATCTCTTCTACATATAGATTCATGTTGAGTGTATCTTGTATTGAGGAGCTTGACAACTCTTCTTTATGTGGTACACGTGTGCAGGGGGAGCTTCACATCTCCTCTTATGCATTGCATAATATGTGTTATGTGAATTAGGGCTTGTCATCCCTTCTTCATGTAATGCATATGTGTAGGGAAGTTAACTTAGCGTCTTCCTCTTCATGAATGTATATCGTATATAAACTTTTATTGACTTATTTGTTTGCACCCTTATTGGTCTCTTTGTTTATGACAAAAAGGGGGAGAAAAATTTTGTTTTACTTTAACCCCTTTGTTGATGATTGATAAAAAGGGGGAGAAGAATTGAGAGTTATATGCATGTTTTGTGGAAAAGGATGTTTATACATATATGTTTTATTTTGCAAATAGGAGAAAAAGAATTTGATTTGTTTTATGCTTGTTAGCATGTTTATCTCCATATATTTGCATACATGTTTGTTAGTTTATGTGCTCCATTTCCATATCTTATTTGTTTATGTGTTATGCATGAGTTAAGGGGGAGCTTCTTTGGAGCTTTACTTTAATCCATGCATATATAACTTCATGAGTTTTGTCATCATCAAAAAGGGGGAGATTGTTGGCCCGAAGGCCCATCACTCTAGTTTTGATGATGATCAACTCATGTAGTTATGTTTACTAATGATCTTGTGTTTAATTAGTGACAGATTTATGATCAAGATCTTAGTTGGTGCATAGCTTCAACAAAGGATTTAAAGTCAAGTTTTGGAGCTAGCACGGTGTTTGGACCAAGTCAAGAAGATGAGAAGGCTTCAAGTGAAGACTTCAAGAAGATGAAGACGTGTGTCTAGGTTTGTTTTTAGAAGATTTTGTTTTTAGTTAAAATGTAAAGGATAGAGTAGTTGGTGGATTGCTCAAGTATATATACACACACACTCTTGATTTAGTTTGTTTTAGAAAATAATTTTTACTTTGGAAAATACATGTTTGGATTTTGGTTTTCAAGCTTTCATATCTTTTATCCAAAATCATGTTTAGAGCATAATGTCAAAAATATAGATATTTCACCATGTTTGTGTAGTGGATCATATCCATACACTCTATGCTTCAAATGAGTTTAAATATCTTGTTTTTGTATTTGGAGAAGTTTTGGAAAAACAAGTTTAGAAAAATCAAGTTTTGGAAAATACTATTTTTATTTGAGCCAATATTTCCAAGTTACAAAAATAGTCCAAATTATTTATAACATGTCTTGATTTTGTGCAAGCATGTTTGTTTATCAAAGTATATTGGTAAAACTATTTTTGTAGATTTTCTGTGAATTTATGGGATTTTATGAGAGCCAAAAAGACTAAGTTTTTATCCCTTAAACATCTCTGACCTAGAGCTGGCTGACAGGAAGGTCGGTCGACCGCACGGTCGACCGCCACCAAGGGCCGGTCGACCTTGCGGTCGACTGACGTGCACAGAGCTGTGCATGTCTGGCAGTACAGTGTGCCGGCCGAGCGGACCAGAGAGCTTTGCTCTCTGTATCTGGGCGGTCGACCGAGCGGTCGACCGGTAGCTCCAACGGTCGGAAATCTGATCGTTAGCGGTCGACCGGTAGGCCTGATAGACCCCAACGGCTAGTTTTTCTGAGCCTATAAATTGGGGGTTTGGGCATTGTTTTCACTAAGATTTTTGGAGACTTTTAGAGCCAGTTTTTCCTACTCTTTTCAGATGTTTTTCTCCACAAAATTGAGAGCTAATACTTCCAATCAAAAGGGGAGTTTTATTAAGAGTGTTAAAAGAGATTTCTTGAGTTTTTCCTCCACCATCTCTTTCCTTGTTATCTCACACAACACTTGAGCTATCATTGCTATATCTACCTATAGGAGTTTGTTGTGAGAGGATTTTAGGTGATCAAGAGTTGTGATCACCAAAGTTCTACTTTGTTTCTTTGAGGAGGCGGACGTGTGTGTTCGCATTTGTTTCGGGTCTTAGTGAGGACTCGTTGTTTCGAGTTCGGGTGCGAGCTCTTTGTTTGAGGTGCGGCCTCGGCGAGGCGGTGGGCTTGCGGTGTGTACGGACTAGGGAGTCCGAGAGTTGTAGGTGTTACGGCACCGAGTGATCCGGTGGGATCGATTATAGTGGAAATCCTTCGTGTGTCGAAGGCGGGGATGTAGAGCAAGTGTGCTCGAACCTCGAAACAAATCCCTTGTGTTTGCGATTGCTCACTCTCTTCTCTCTTTGTCTCTTGTTTATATCTTGCATTCAATTATTGTGTTTATCTTTATATGCTTGATATACTTGAGTGCTTAATTGATATACTTGCTTGGGATTGTTTGCTAACACTTGTATTCAACCAAGAGAGCCAACGCGGCACCTCAACCCTTATCTAGGGGAATCTAGAGGAGTTAGTCCAGAGCCCTTCACGGGGAATTCAGCTACACTCTTGTGTTATACGTGGTGTTTAGTGTAATAGTTTTGTTTAGGTCATAATAGTTTTTAATTTCGCATTATTTGTCATTTAGTGACCATTAGATTAGCCATCACCTATTCACCCCCCTCTAGGTGAACTTACAAGTTTACATAAGGCTTGTTTGACACTATTGACTCATTTGAGTTATCACTCAAGTTGTTAGAGATTAGTGGGTTAGTAGTTAGTTAGCCATGCAATGAAAGAGTTAGACATGAGTAAGAAAAGAAACAATAAGAGAGAGAAGGAGTATTACACTAAAATAAGAAAGTAAAAGCAAATGAAAACACCAAGTAAATGGAAAGAAGAAAGAGAAGTATTACTTGTATAAGCTTGTCACTTTCAAATACAACTTGTACACTCACACACACTCTCTCTCTCATTCACTCTAATAGCTAAACTATTTAGAAGAAGGAGAAAACATAAAACAACTACAATCCTAGAAACAAACTAACAACAATGCTTTAAATCTTTTGATATCCCCCTGAAGAACCCCCAAGGGGCGTATTTATAGGCACCAGGGGAAAAGGGGCCAGGGGGCAGCCCTGGCCCAAGGCACTGGCGCGGTGTTCTAACTTTGAGATCTGCAATCTCCTCCAACTTTGAGATCTGTAATCTTCATAGTTCACTGGCTTTGGTCAGATCAAAATTAAGTTACTTAATAGCCCATGGGGCTCGGTGTTCTAACTCGACTGGCAGATGACAAGCTTTTTAAAAAATAATTCTATATGGTGACATCCCAGGACCGTCTTAAAATAGTTCGATAAGCCCATAATGCATCGTTTAGCTTGACCAACAATTCCTTTCAGTTTTGTCCAACTGTCTTTTTCAAAATGAGCTTGATTTGTCGATTGGTCACTTCGGCTTGCCCATTTGTTATGGGATGATACAGAGTGGATAACTTGTGATTGATGGAATATTTTCGCATCAGAGCTTCAAAAACTCTATTGCAAAAATACGATCCATTATCACTAATTATTGCTCTGGGAGTACCAAAACGGGAGAAGATATTTTCCTTGAGAAATTTGACAACCACTTTGTTGTCATTGATCTTCGTAGGTACAGCTTCTCCCCACTTAGAGACATAATCCACTACAACCAAGATGAACTGGTTGCCGAATGAATTTGAGAATGGTCCCATGAAGTCGATACCCCAAACATCAAAAATTTCAATTTAAAGAATCGGGTTCAGGGGCATCATGTCTCTTCTCAAAATTTTTCTAATCTTCTGACAATTTGTACATAACTTGTAAAAGTAGAATGAGTCTTTGAACAAAGTGAGCCAGTAAAATCCACTTTGTAAAACTTTCTTTGTGATGTTGCGGGGACCGAAGTGTCCTCTGCATGCAAGTTCATGGCAAAAACTAAGCATACACCTCTACTCTTCTTCTGGTATACATCGTCGAATAATCTGGTCAGGACAATACTTAAAAAGATATGGCTCTTCCCAGAAGAAGTACCGTACTTGGAAAAAAAGCGATACTGGTCTTGCTTTGTCCAGTCAGCGGGTAATTGTCCAGTGGTCAGGTAATTGACTATGTCCGCATATCATGGTTCCTTGAAAATGGCCAAGATGTGCTCATCTGGGAAATCCTTATTGATCAGAGCTTGGATGATAGGTGCATTCGAAATTCTTGACAGATAATCAGCTATCACATTTTCTATACTTCTTTTATCCTAGATTTTCATGTCAAATTCTTGAAGCAGAAGGATCCACTGAATTAATCGGGCTTTCACTTCCTTCTTGGTCATGAGGTATTTCAATGCCGAGTGATCCATGAAAATCACCGTCTTCGATCCTAACAAGTAGGGCCGGAACTTTTCTAACGCAAAGATAACAGCCAAGAATTCCTTCTCGGTCATTGTATAATTCTGTTGGGCGTCATTTAGGGTCCTACTCGAGTAGTAGATCATGTGCTGCCTATTGTCGATGCGCTGTCTTAGAACAGCGCCGATAGCAAAATTAGAGGCATCACACATGATTTCAAACGGTTGTGTCCAATCTGGAGCAGAAATAATAGGCGTAAATATAAGGTCTTGCTTAAGCTTCTCCAATGATTTGAAACATACTTCATTAAAATCAAAGGGCACGTTCTTTGCGAATAGGTTAGTTAAGGACCTAGCGATTTTGCTAAAGTCCTTAATAAACCGTCGGTAGAACCCAGCATGCTCTAGAAAGGATCTGATATCCTTGATGCTTTTGGGTGGTGAAAGCTTAGTAATCACTTCTATTTTTTCCTTGTCCACTTTAATTCCTCTCCTAGAAATCTCATGGCCTAAGACAATCTCCTGTCTCACCATGAAATGATATTTCTCCCTGTTCAGAGTTAGATTCTTTTCCTTTCATCTTTGCAGAACCAACTCTAGATGATAAAGACATTGATCAAATGAATCTCCATAGATGGATCATCCATAAAAATCTCAAGAAAACATTCCACCATGTCGGAGAACATACAGCATGCACCGTTGGAATATCAGGGGAGCGTTGCACAATCCAAAGGGCATGCGTCGGTAGGCGAAGGTTCCGAATGGGCAGGTGAACGTAGTCTTCTCCTGGTCGCAGCAATGGGGATCTGATTGTATCCTGGGTACCCATCTAGGAAATAATGGTACTCATATCCAGCCAGTGTTCAAGCATTTGGTCGATGAAGGGTAGCGGGAAGTGGTCCTTACGAGTGGCCGCATTCAACTTTCTATAGTCAATACAAACACGAACCTTGGTAGGCAGTCTTGTTTGTACCACTCTTTCTGCTCATTCTCTACCACCGTAAAACCAACTTTCTTAGGGACCGCATGAACCGGGCTAACTCATTGGTTATCAGAAATGGGATAAATGATCCCATTGTCTAACAGTTTCAAAATTTCTATTTTTATAGCCTCTTGCATGAGTGGGTTAAGCCTGCGCTGTGGGTCCCTCCTGGGAATCGCTTCATTGGTTAAGTGAATTTGATGTTGAACTATTGCTAGACTTATCCCTTGATATCTTTCATTGTCCATCCAATGGCTTCCCTATGTCTCTTCAGAATAGACATCAAGCTGTCCTCTTGTTGCTCAGTCAAATGGGATGCTATGATGACTTGCAGGGTTTCTCTTCCGCCCAAGTAGGCGTACTTGAGGTGTTCAGGTAAAGGTTTTAACTCTAGGGAAGGAGTTAATTCATTGGAGGTGATATCTAAAATTTTGGTCCTGTGATGGGATACACTTGGGCTTGATGCCCAGTCCACTGCTGAGTCTATGATCTGATCGAGATTGAAATCCTCAGACTCTAGATCAAACTCACTCTCTGTTTCATCTCTATGCTTTCTTCATGCTCACTAGTCAAATTTTCAATGGAATTGACCTCAAAAGTCTGATCATTTATATCCCTGGGTTGTCTTCTAAGATTGAAGATATTAACTTCCTTTGTCATGTCTACAAAGGTCAATCGCATGGACCTGTTCCTACAGTTGATTAGGCGCCCTAAGATGACAGGAGTTTGAGACCGCGAATTTGACACATGATGGGTCTCAAGTACAATGAAGTCAACGGGGTGATGAAATCCCGACCCGGATAAGGATATCTGTGATATTCCCTTGGGGATTTTCAGAGATCGATCTGCTAATGAATGGTGACTCGAGTTGGACTCAGCTCGCCCAACTCAAGTTGCTGGTATACTAAGAGAGGTAGCAAGTTGATACTTACTTCCAGGT
>JAVJIF010021479.1:0-29135 GCA_038442645.1 Agave tequilana
TGGGGGGGGGGGAGGAAGAGCATTCTGTAGCAACAAACTCAATGATTTCTTGCTTCTCCTTGATCTTCAACGAGCGATTTAAACATGTTAATTTATCACAATAGAGTCCTTCCCTCTATGCAACAAACTCCCTATTTTAATAATATCTCCCCTTTCACTAAATAGGCCATCACTTGAGCCATCAGCCAATTCACAGACCATATGGGGCCATCCCAACCCGTCTTTTGAAAGTTAATCCCCAGCTCTCAGACTACACCAGTTTCACCTGAACCACGAGTGCACACCTCTCTTTTGGGCTCCAACAGATTTACCCCATCCACCATCTAATATAATTGGCCCGCAATAAACATCCCCTTTTTAACAATTGGCCCACTCAAATTCTCACTCTGACTAGCCCGGTCCTGCATTAGTGGGGTTCTCAAAGGCCGCTGACCGCTGCCCAAAGTTTTGTGGCAGCCCCCTCTTCACCATTGTTTTAAATATCGGCCGATATATCCGGTATATCAGCTGAGACACTTGTGTTTTATTCAAAACGATACGATAAGTGCAAAAATTTACCGGATATTTGTAATATCCCTCTTTTGAAATACAATGTTAAAAAAAAAAATATATATATACTTGTATTTTATATGTACTTTTATATGTACATGTACATTTATTATTATTATTAATTATTATGTGAGTTATTACTAATTGTTATTCATTACTATTATCATAAATTATTGTGATTTTTATAAGAGGTAATGTTATTACAATTTTTTTGTGTTTTGCATGTGTATAGTGAGCCCACTATCTCTTCTCCTATTTCCCTAATTTTTCTTTTATTTTCTTTGGCCCAAATCCAAGCTCAATCTATCAGCCTAGGCCACTTCCATATTATTTCCCATTATTCTTTTTATTTTCAAGGCCCTCAAATGTGGCCTAAACCTACACTTTCCTTTTCCTCTTTCTTATTTTCTATTTATTTCTTAACCAACAAGCCCATGAACTATTCACAACTATACCCGTAACTCATAACCCTATATCATCGCCGCATAATCCAAATCCTAACAACTTAATTCAAATCCTAACAAATCCTCATTATTATCTCTAATTAATCAAAAATCCAAAACCTAAACTTCTTCTTTTATTCTGCCTCCTTCATCACCTAGCCAATCCACGCAAGCCCCCACCAACCCGTGCGCAGCCCTCCTCCATCGCGCTGCCTTTCCGCTAGCCGCCGGAGCCATCCAGCACCTCCATCGGAGCCCGATCTCCACCCTTTCATTGCCGGAGAACCTATCTCCTCCTCCGCGAGACTCGTCGGAGCTCCAACGTCCATGGTCGTGAGTGCTCTTTCAACCATTTGACATTTTGCAGTGGTGCTCAAACATATATTTGTTCTTTATTTGTTTTAAAAATTTGAAGACTTCTTTAATTATAACAGAGAGATTTTTTGACTATACTTGTAAAATCCATGGCTATTTCTTACTGCAGAATCATGCTGCTTATCTGAGCATTAATCATGGCATGTGAGTTATAGTGAGCTCCTTTTCCTTTGTCCTTGTTGCTTGGTTGTTGTTGTTAATGGTTTTGATTTAATCATGTGGCTTTGTTGCATACAATCAAAGTGGGTTGTCTGTGCTGGGGTTTTTTTAAAAGATTTTATATAGTTTGAAATGTTGACTTCATGATCTGGGTTCATTTTTTCTTTTCTTTCTTTGGTTGTTTTGAGCCTTAAAAAAATAATAAATAAATAAATAAAATTCTTGGTCCTTGCTGCCGGATCCCATTTGATCAAATGAATCTGACAATTCTATGGTGGACCCTTATATTTGTATACTTTCTAAATTTCCTAGAGTTTAAATGAATGAGGAGCGACCTGTATTGTGCTTCTAACCAGTTTAATGCCACACCCTTACCATTTTGTCCAAATTATCTGTTTAAATAGTATGCCCATATCAAGCAACACACTCTGCCAAAATTTAAGCTTACATTAAGACTCCAATGCAGTTTCAGATCAGTTTCTGTAGGTTAATGAACAAGGGAGTGCTTTCTAGTTCCTTTTTACGTCTCAGATACATATTGTTTAAAGGGAACCTCCTCATAGCTAGGATTACATACATTTGGATTTAATAATATGTTAGCTTCAATGGAAATATCCTAACCTTTCGAGATAATTGATCACCGAAATCTATTTCCTTTCCTATCTAGTTCGTTGCTTTTAGTATTATTGTTCAGGCTTCTGATTTAGACTTGCAGTGTGAGCATGGCTTTCTGTATTTTTTCAGCTCGATATTGGGATTTTGATTTTTCACCCAGAGAATTTCCTTGTATTATTGCCCATCTTCTGTGATAAATCTTAATAAAGAGACATAATTTTCTAAAAAAATATAGGCAAAATATGTGTGCAATTGTGTATACGTAGTGTATATGTATATGTATATATGTATGTATGTATGCTTGACTATGTACACGTGTGTATATGCATGTATGTATGTATATAAATGTATGTACATGGATGTATTGTGTGGTTGTACGGGTATGTACCTTGTACGTGTGATATTTGGGTATGTTTGAATAATCATGTCTATATGTCTATGTTTGTATAATTGTGTGTTCGGTCGAGTGCTACAGCGATACGGACCCACTAGCGAGAGCGAACCCGATCCGGATTCGTGTTTACTGGGGACCGGTAAGCAGGCGATTCGAAGACCGACCCATGAGATGATCCGTAGATCAGTACAGGTTCGTGAAGTGAAGACCAGAGGTGATTTGATTCCGAAACTGCGTCATTTCATGTGAGTGTCTTATTTTCTCATTGAGTGTTTTAGTATTATTTCATATGAGTGCTCTTTATTTATTTATTGAGTATTTCGATATTATTGCATGTGAGTGTTCTTTATTTTCTCATTGAGTTTTCAGTATTATTTCATATGAGTGCTCCTTATTTATTTAGTGAGTATTTCGATATTATTGCATGTGAGTGTTTTAACTTTGTTTTAATAGACATTATTTTATGTTTAAATAGGTTCATATTTAATTACTGTTCATGCATGTCAATATTATTCATGTTCACATACTAGATGCATAATGAATTTAAGTAACGTGACTGATTATGCATAATACCTACTTGATAAAATATATTGTTCATGATACTGAAAGCTACTGGGAAATAATTGTTAGACCGTAACGCTCGGTACAGATCTATTCATCGTATACACGGTTATTGTTCACTATTCTTATTACTGTTCACCATGTATACGATCACTGTTACTGTACTATACTGTTACTGTCACCATGTCATCCCAGTATTCTAGGTAATATGGACATTGACTGATTTAACTGAATTGAATAAATAATAAAGTAATTGAACAACTTACACCGGGATTAGGGAAATTGACGGAGGAGACAGCGTCTGTATTTTGGGTGGACTTAGGATACAGGTTGCGCAGCCGACTTACGGTTCCACTGCAGGGTTCCGGGGGATGATTGACATCCCATCTGTTTACTGTTCCACAGTGCTTACTGTGAGTTTACTGTTCCACAGTGATACTGTGAGTACTGTTACTGTTACTGACTACCTGGCGTTAGGGCCTGGTTCAGCGCCAGGCATCTGGGCCGTGGTCCCGGGTATGTACGGGACCCACCTAAAGCGTGGACAATGTCTCTTCCACTAATTTCAATAACTGAGGACCTCGATTGACATGTGTGGTAGGCGTAGTATGAGATGCGTCTATTACAAGTGGCAATTGGTGTTCGCTGACTAATAAATGACAATGAACTGTTTAATGTATTGTGACTGACCGTAATTACCTGATTGTACACATAGATAAGCTATGATAGACACATGATTGTAACCAGGACCAGGTTATGTACCAGGTTAGTGATATTGCTAGGATACACATCTAGACATCAGTGTTTGTTTACAGTTATTTTACTTGTCTTTTATCTGCACACTTATTCATGTTATTGTTTCTCAGTGTTTATTTATCATGTTATTTAGTGTTGCAGTTATCTGTTATTATCTTGTGCACACTGTTTCTATGCACGAGTACTCCTCTTTACACACACACTCACCAGGTCGCTTCTCTGACGACCCTGGATTTGCACGTCCAGATAGGAGCTTGTTCTATTGTGCAGTGTTCGATGTGACTGTTACGCCTTGCGAGAACTGGACGCTCTCTCTTTTGATTCTGGTAATCCTTCCTTTCTTATTCCTGCTATTATTTTGATTCATGTAGATCACATTGGCTTCTATTCTATTCCTTATTTCATTTCAGATCATGTGTAGCCTTTATATGTATTATTGCAGTGATCCTTAATTATTATGGTTCAGATTTATAGCTTGTTTCAGGTTAATTTAGGCTTAGCGTGTACGTGGGGTATTTTCCTCGCGTATATATGTCGCCGACTCTCGTCGCGACTCCGCTTCAGCGTATTTTGGGAAGCGGGGCGTGACAATATTGTTTTAGACCGATATGGGCCGATAATCGCCACGTGGCGATAATCAGCCGATATCTGAGATGAAATATCCGATATATTGGCCGATATAGTTACTTATTGGATTTTTTTTTACTGGAGAGATCGTTTTATTTATTCTATGTTCATTGTGAATTTCAATGATATTTTTATATGATGTTTGGATAATAACTTATTTCTTTTAATAATATCTTATATGTATTGACTATTAAATATCAACCGGTATTTAGTACAATATCGCGATATATTACCCGGTATCCGGTATATATTTTTGCCCACCAGTATATTGTCGATATCCGATATTTAAAACACTGCACTTCACACACTGGTACCTAGTCCAATACAGATCCGACTGTCGATCCAACAGGTACACCCCGCCTACTTTCCCATTCGGCACAATATCGAGGCCCATCGATGCATCCCGCAGGCCATCCTTATTCTTCAGGCTTCTCTGAACAGAGGACACGTACAAGTGGAATAGCATTTGGTCCATTTACACCCGGCCCATGATGAGAATCGGCTCTGGATCCTCTTTGGATGCAGAGCCCACCCCAATGGAAAGTCTTTGTTTTCAGGTGCTATCCAAGGAACTTTCCTGTAATGCTAATGAAATAATAGGTTTAGAGCTAAATGTCTGTGACACCCAGCCTAGCTGTCTTGGAGGTGGAAATAATGAATTTATCTTCTCTGGTAGACTTGATAACCTTGCTTCGAGCTATGTGCACTTAGATTTAGCAAATGAGCAGGCTATTAAAATGGTTGCTCTATTTGACAATGAAGAGGTAACTACTTTGAAATTGATATGCCAATTTACAAATTATTCATTAAAGAATCATGTACTATATTTTCCCCCATTTTAATGGACATTTTATCAATCTTTGTTATGCACTTCCTCTACATAGTTTGTTAAGCACTTCATTTACGCCATTTACAAATCTTGACCTAACCAAAAATATCATGCAAAGAATTTAAACCCCATTCATATCTTTCTAAAGTTTGGTGATAGAAGACAGTTGCACACAACACAAATCTAATATTCAGTAATTAAACGAAACAAATGTTGGCTTATAATATTTGATTTTGTTTATTAAACAATTACTAATAATTATTTGGTTTCACATAAGCAATCATTTGAATCAAATTTGGTCAAATACTTAATCAAGTAATTAACTAATTATTTGATATTTATTTGGTGAAGTGCCAGCCCTAGTTATACACATGACCAAATCCAAATCTGAAGCATGGTTTTAAATATTGCCGATTTTGATATATATTGGCAATACCCTATAAGGTTTTGAGGTATCTGATATGATATTAATCTTATATATCGGCTAATATCGGGACCAATATTGCTGATATTACAAATAAGCCAATAGTGAAAGGCGTTATTGAAGATATTAATGCTAAAAATTCATTGGCCGGTATCGGTAACTGAGATTTTAAATCATTGTTTGAAGCCTTTCATTTGCTAAACATGCAACTAAAACAAAACACCCGAGATCTTATCCCGTTAAGATATTTATGCTTGCGAAGGGCAAGTGCTAACACTGTCAAAGCTCTCAGCCAGGACTCGGAGTCATTTCAAGGGCAAAATAGGCAGTTGATCATCACTCTTTCCCTTCCCTTTATTCTTTGCTATTGCAACTAGCAGGTACTCGTAAAGTGCTAATTGGTTTATATGGTCATTCCATTGACTATAATGATAAGTATCGGGGATCGAAAAAAGGTACCAGGGGTTTGAAGAAATCTCAAAATGGATACCAAATTTTATTTTTCTCAAAATGCGCACGTACTATTTTTTTGATAATGGGGTATAAGTTTTGGGTCACATTAACACGTATTGTGTATGTAAGTTAATTTTAAGACCAAATTAGCCTTCTTCTTTCCTTCACTCCCTCTCTCATTGGTCTCTCTCTCTCTCTCTCTCTCACCCCCCCCCCCCAAAAAAAAAAAAAAAAAAAAAAAAAAAAACAAGGGTTTAAATAACTCATTTGCAAAACTATCTACGAGCTCCAAAACTCAACTCACGTAATATCCAAAACTTTTCAAAACCAGAGTGGCGACAATTAGCGACATCCTTGAGCAATTCTTGTAGGCCTTCATATTGTCGTTGGTGGGGACGAAACCATAGTTGGTGAAGGAAGAGATGACAGTGAACATGACGAAGGTCTTGGCTTGAATCCCTCTGCACTCGAGGGACCTTAGGGCAATGAACAGGTCATGTAGACCAAGATGAGAATAGACCCGGCTGCATGAACATGTCTATGTAGCCCAAAAGAACATAGCACAAGTTTAAAGAATTCTTCCTTATTATTTGATGATCATGATCATTATTGTTATGGTTTGAATTATGTTGTTTAATCACCAATGTCCCCAGCTTTAATTCTTCTTCTTCTTCTTCTTCTTCTTGTTGATTATAGTTACTAGAGTTGTTGTTGAGGGTGCGGAAGAGGAGACTGATCATAGAAGTGAAGACCTCACCACCAAAGAGCATGAGGAGAGTGAGGACAATGAGCTGGGAGTTTGAGAAGGAAGAAGGATTTATGTTTATTGTTTTTTATTTTGTGGAGGAATACAAGTTTTAGTGATGGCACGCCATTGGCACCATTGATGAGAATTAGAATGAGAATGTGGTAGAGAGAAGAGAAGGAAGTTTTGATAGTAGTAGTAACTGGTTGGTGGTGTGTTGGATGAACCTCTTGATGATGGGGAGAGAATTTGAATTAGCATCATCCATGGCCGGGGGGAGGGGGGAGTTGATATGTTCATTTTGTAATGAGAATGAGAGTTGTTATTAAGAGGTGAAGAGGACGGGCATTTTGGTTTAGAATTTGAGTCGCGTGCCTTGCTCGTGACTAGCCAACTAGCAAACTAACAGAAAGTTTAAGAATCTAATGGAAGTGGGGTCCTCGATATCCATTTTGAGGAAAAAAATAAATTTGGTACCTATTTTAAGATTTCTTTAAACCCCGGGTACCCTTTTTGCAATTTACCTTAAGGATTGTTGTAGGTGTCTTAGGAAGAAAAAGAAAACCAAGTTCATTATTTGTAGATTGTTCTGTTTTTGATCTACTGGAGCATAGTCAAAATTTAATACAAATAACTGCAATATATCTTGCTTTTTTATGAGTTATTCATTATTTGTAGATTGTTCTTCTTGTTGTTTCTATCTACTACAAAGTGAATAAGAATAAGCAGTTTGGAATCATCTAGGGATGGTGAACATGATGTTGAAATAGGAAACTATAACACATAAATCTTTTTGACAGCATTTAGTTTAAATCTTCATCATCACTACTACTTAATACCTTTGTTGTCTATTTTCCCTCTCTTTACAAGAACACTTGATGTCATTTCCTTCATGTTTTCTGAGACATTGTGCAGAATATCAGGCTGATTCCTGATGGACACTTTGATCTTTGATGTTCTTTCAGCTTTGCGTTTACGGCTTTTCTTTGTATCTAAGAATGAATATGATTCTTTTTTATTTCCTGTGTCTGCAGACATGGCACATGGAGTGCACCCGAACTTCTCTGACAAGCATGAGGAACACCATAGGCCAGAACTACAAAAGGGCCTTGTGATTAAACATAATGCTAACCAGCGCTATGCAACAAGTTCCGTAACAGCCTTTCTTTTCGAAGAAGTGGCTGATATCTATAAGCTTCAGTTCAGGTATTGCCCAATGAAAGGCTGTGATCACGTCTAAATTGATAAAGCAAGAACATATGCTCTGAAATTCTAGTGCTTTCTTACCGTATTCAAAATTGCTAATAGAACATTGTTAATCTTGGTTCTGCTGACCTATAATATCCACATAGGAATTCGTCGTGAGAAATGATATGGGATGTAGCTCAACTATTGGCCCGATACTTGCCTCGGGGGTTGGTATCAGAACCGTTGATTGCGGGATTCCTCAGTTCTCAATGCACAGGTGTCTATATCTCCTGTATTTAAACTTTACAGGCAATATTTATAGCAAGTTAGTTGGTTAAAAATGAGGTGTGCTCATATATCTATAAATAAATCAATACCAGGAGACTGGAATATTAGGATTATGTTAGGCCAGAAAATTAAAGAAATTAATTTCTTGGATCCCATATCACCAACAATTTGAAGTCTTCAGAATCATGATGAAACATTTACATGACATGCTAGGATAAAACACAATTTGCATCAGCTGGATGTGCATTCGGGTAAAATAACATTATGAGGTGTGGCTGTGGCCAGGTGCTATTGCTGGATGAGTGGATTGAAATGGAGCAACAGACTTATCCTACTGACTCTACGTTGGAGAGGGGTGAATTGGTTCCAGCAGTTGCTTGGGCATAATATTTACATTGTAAATCACGTCAATATCGTTTAGGACAAATTTCTTGATTTTGGTTTCATCTTTCAATAATAAGGTCAAAATCTTTTTTGGGCTTGTTTGAACCTTCTCTATTTGCAAAACCTTCAGGAAAAGATCAAGGCCCCTGTTTGTGGTTAGCTCTTTCCCACGCGAGCAGATTATCTTGATCTTCATCGTCTAATCCCTCTACTGGTGCTCGTCTAGTTTAGATGGATGTAATCATGGTCACTTTCAATATTATTCTGTTAGATTCGTTTATTTGAGATAAATATTATTCTGCCTCATTGGTTTTTCTGATAAATTGAAACTTTAGATAAGATACTCTCTCCTCGATGTTACATATGCAAATCCAAAATTCAGGTTATTAGTTTTGTTGCCACAGACATGTATCTCTTTCTCCGTGCATTGTTGGCCAAATTTCCGTGTCCTACGCATAGGAGCAGGGGCCTGTATTCTGTGCCCCCCAACACCCCCCACCCCCCCTCCCCCCGCCCCAATTTAGCCCAGTCAGTGAGGCCCAGTTTTCAGCCAATTCTCTTCGGCCCAATCCTCAGCCAAAAAAAGAAATATAATCTCTCTCTCTCTCTCTCTGGATCACAGCCTCCCCTCTCCTCAACGAGCTCCTCTCTCTCTCTCTCTCTCTCTCTCTCTCTAACACCCCCCCCCCCCTAAAATTCCAAACCCTAACCCTAGCCTTCTCCGTAGACTTCCGGTCGCCGAACCCCAAGAACGGCAAGCTCCGTACTTAGTCCGGCATAGCCTCCTCCGCCGCTGCGCCTCTGCCCAAGACGTCGAAGACGAGCAGGAGCAGAGCAAGGCCCCAACAATTTGATCTCTCTGATGCTTCAGAACCCACTTCTCTCCTTCGGATAAGTTCTTGGATTTTGTTGGGTTTCTTCTTAGTGCTTGATTTAGGGATTTTGGGCATCTGGGTTTTGTTGTACATTTATTCTTCCATAGGTACGTTGATGTCAGTAACCATTGCATCTATCTTTGATCTTTGAATGTGTTGGAGAAACTCAGGAAATACTGGTTGAAGGGTGTGTGGCATTCTCATGAGCTCTCAGGTTTTTGGTGTTGGGTTGTAGGGCTTTCAATGAAGGGATATGGTTTATTCATAGTTCAACACATAATCACTACTTTCTGCTGGAAAAGGTTTCTACCTTTGCTTAACTGATGGTTGTTATCTCACTAATGGAATTATGGAAGTGTTGATGTAGCTCGGTGTATGCCTTAAAAATGTTCTTTATATGATATGTCACGTGTGTGCTTGTTACTTGTTAGCAATTAGCATGATATGCTTTTAATGTGATTGAGTACACTGGTAATTGCATAAATAATTAGTCTGATTAGTTTTCTGGTTGTATCATTTGCAGGTGGACATTTGCGCTAGTGGAGGTGCTGTTTTGCTGACGAACATCGTCTTTTGGGGTCTTCTAGTTCCATTTGCATTGCCAGATTATCTCAGTCTCAACCCAGTATGTATCTTATTCTTGAACGATTTTCTAGCATGACCTTTAAAATACTAATCAGATGAGCTTTATGATACAAAGTACCTTTCTTGTTCAAAGTTCAAACCATGGTATTTCCTTTTATATGAATTAGAAGATTTCCATATGATGTTAGTCACTTACTTGTTATCATGTTTTGTATAAATTCTAAATCATGTATTTGAATTTCTTGTTTCTATGTTTAATTTTATAGGTTAATTAAAATTTCAAACAACAATGGATAAATTTCTTATAAGAAAACCAAAACATAATGAGAGTTCAAGTGCGGGAGGAAGTATTAATCAACTAATGCCGAAGTGTCCAAGCACTTTAACAAATGATAAAGAATCTGAACTTTCATTAAAACAGAGGCGCATTGGAGTTAACTTGGAAGAACGCCCGGCCGATCCTGGGTTACGGACTTCAATATTTGATAGGAATACTATTTCGTCTCACGAGAAAGAGCGCATTTGAAGGGCATATTTGTAGAAAGGTCCATGCCAACCCCATATGAAAAAAGAGGACTATTCCCAACCATTGTTCGGTGATAAATACCGACGATTCAATCCAGCTTGGTTTGACATCTTGGTTGATGAATCTCAGGATGTATCGACTAAAGAGCAGATGACAGTTGTCTTGCGCTATGCTGATCATGGTCATGTTGTCGAGCGCTTCCTGCGAAATCTTACATGTTAATGATACCAGTGTCATGACATTAAAGGCAACAATTGATGTTATGGTTGCTACACATGAATTGAGTATCTTAAAAATGCGGGGACAAGGATATGATGGGGCAAGTAACATACGAGGGTCAATAGACTTAAAACTCTTCTTGAATGAAAATTTATCAGCCATTATGTTCATTGCTTTGCTCACGAATTGCACTTAGCATTGGTAGTTGTTGCTAAAAATCATCCTAAAATGGATGTGGTATTCACAATTGTTGCAAACATTTGCAAAAATTGTTGGAACTTTTGCCAAACGTCGGGATATTTTCGAGAAGCACAAGCTGATAATATTCTTAAGAGACTAAAAAGTGGTGAACTCAAAATCGGAAGAGGTTTGAATAGGAAATGGGGCTTAAGCGTGTTGGTGATACGCGTTGGAGCTCTCATTATCATTCAATAGTGAACTTGATTATTTTATACTCCTCCGTGATTGTAGCATTTGAGAGTATGGAGCACACATCATCTGCTGAAAGGAGAGAAGCTGTACTAATACTAGATAAGATGCGAACATTTGAAATAACTCTTCCATCTAGGGCTTGCTTTTTCGAGGTCTTCCTCCCTCAAGAGCAAACGTCGAAGAGGAGATCCGTGCCCTCTACAACTGAAATCACTATTGCTATTGTTGTGACTCTATCTCTCTCAATATCTCTCTTCTTTCTGTTCTGCAAGGACCTAAACTATCAAAACCTTTGTCGGGAGGTCCCTAACAAACTCTGGATGAGACGAGGCTGAGAAATATATTGGGGATCACTAATGAGTTGTTTTTGACACTATAGAGAAAAGATCAAGAAATTGTGAATGCTACGGACTTTTTGAAAATATCCAAGCAGCGGTTTAAGAAATAAGATATGATGGATGTGAGTCTTTCCTTACAGAAGTTTCTTCATCTAGTGCCTAACATGATATCGAAGTTTTTAACATGGATGATATTTTTATACCCACGGAGAGATCACGTAGCAATATTCAAAGCTTTTCCAACTTGCATAAATATGACTTGATTAATATTGTTATTGATTTGCAAGTTCAAGAGCTAAACAACCGCTTTACTCAAGCGAACATACTGCTACTTCTTTCTATAGCATGCTTCAATCTCAGTGGTTCCTTTACTGCATTTAATAAAGAGAAGTTACTTCATCTTGCTAAGTTTTATTCTAATGATTTCTCATCATCCGATCTGGCAATTTTGGTAATCAATTGGAGACATTCATCTATGACGTGCGATCCAAAAATGAGTTTCTTCAATTAAAGGGGATTGGAGGACTTGCAAAAAAGATGGTGAAAATGAAAAAGACGTATACTTTTTTGTTTATAAGCTTCTGAAGTTTGCATTGATTTTACCTGTGGCAACTGCAAGTGTTCAGAGAGTATTTTCTGGTATGAATATCGTGAAAACTAAGCTGGGCAACCGTATGGGAGATCAATAGATGAAAGATTATTTGGTAACATATATCGAGTCTGACATATTTGATACTATTAGCAATAATGTAATCATGGAACGATTTTAAAATATGTCAAAGCGTCGAGGTAGTTTGTAATTGCTATTGATCTTGTTATCTTATTCGACTGTGTCTTTTGGGGATTTGACTTGCAAGCTGTATCTTTGAAGTTGGGCATGTAGTTTCTTTTTATAACAACCACTTTTATGTAATAGAATATCGGCTGAGAGTTTTCGAGTTTGAGACCCCTTCCTTCTCTTAGTCTATTGGAATAAAAACTATTATTGTTATTTATCATTTATATTTTGATATTATTGAATGTTCTTTGTGCACCCCCCACTTTGAAATCCTGGCTCCGCCACTGCATAGGAGATAGGCTGCTGCCAAAAAATTTCAACCCATAATGAACATTTTATATGAACATTATTGAAGTCTTCAGTTCAAGTATTCTTAATCACATTATATGCGATGTTTTGTATATGTATAAACTTATCTGCAATATAAAATAGCTTTCATTTAGCAAGTGAGAGAGGGTGGAGATGTTGTCATCTCTAAGTTCTGCGCACATTCAGAATAACTTGACAAGAGTAGTGGGCTTTCCTCTGCTTATTATTACTATTATTATTTTCTCTTGACCTATAACTTTCTTTAGCGAGTTCCAGCCTAGTTAGCAGCCTCTGTTTAGTCTTAAGATATGCTGACTGCTTATCAGTTCCTGAGACCAGTTTTCCTCTCTAGTTTGAGAGGATCATTACTATTTAAGCACCACTTTATCAGACTGAGCCTACCAGAATTGACTAAGTTGCCACAAAATTTCCCTTTATATCAAGTATTATCAGCCCGAGAAATGCCATTAATTCTGTCGAAACATCTCTGGCTGCTGCAAAATCCTAGTTGTACTTAGTTTAAGAAGTCTTGACAGTTGGTCATTAGCACCTCATATTTACCCTTCATATGTTGTCACAGATTGGTTGGCCTTGTGCCCTTGTAGTACATGTAATATTCTTCAGCACTTCACGCCCTTCTTTATCTGTAGTCATTGAACATTCTTGAAGTTTTCAGGCACCATTACCATTTAAGCATGATGATCAACTCTCCTAATTCATTCTGGAACCAAATAAATGGATTGCCTTTCTAATGACGTCATTCTCCATCTTGAGTGCTTTTTAAATTAGCATCCAGTATTACCCAAGCGCAGTTGTAATGCTTGTTGATAGTTAATATAAATGTAAATTAGATATAAGCTTTTCACTTACCCGTTGTAGACTATATTATAACTTAATCAACAGGTAGATTTTGCTCAAGGGATGTTTCACTTGGGAACTTGGTGTAGCATGATGTAAGACATATCATGGTTTCTTGGTGCACCATACTATCTATTTCTATTTGAACTTTTTCTTTTTTGAGTATGTTTGAATGGATGGTGTTTTCATGAAGTGTTCATTATTCTAGTATCCAATTGTAGCAGTCAGATTTTGACCCTTATCAAGATCACGACATGCATCACGTTGCGTTAGAAGCGTCCCAAGTGACCGACGAACTCGACATGCCTAAAGGCCCAGTACGGGCCCAAGGAGAAAGCCTCGGGTCCTGCCCCGAGTCCCGACCCCACACACGTCCCGAACTCCTTATAGGAGATTTGATAGTCCCTTTACGAGACCACATCGATCTTGAATCATCCATCTAAATGCTCATCTCGGATGAAACTATTCCACTAGTCAGAGCTCCCAGCCTCTTAGACGAAGACTATCGCTTTTACGCTGGCTACAACTTTGCAGCATGAGCACTGCGATTCATAAATTCAGTTACGCTGCCAGATCATCCCTACATCTAAAATGTTACAAATGCATCTCTACTTCAATGCGGGCTGTTATGGATGGTGGTGGATGTCTCTGCGTATGATCCTAATAATTAAACGAGCGATCTGGGCGGTTATGAGAAAATCACAACGTGCATATCATGTAGTTATGGAGATCCAGAATTTTCACGCCCTCAATTACAATTCCAACATGTATATATACATCTCGATCTCAATTGAGAAATGGGTTCGCTTCTGAATACCGCCGAAAACACTACACACAAGCACTCTTTCACTTCCACTCAAAACGAAAACTCTCATTCTCACACACGAGGATCTTTGGCCGGCACTACTCCGGTGCTCCTAACCTGAAAGGTGCTCTCTTTTTCTATGTTTCGGGTAAGATCAATTGGGAGTATCCAATCGTCTGTGGCGGAAAATTCCCACCATATTAGTGCTTTCGTTAAGAGCTCTTGAGAAAACTCTCAGAGTTCCCTCCCCTTTTAGCTAAACACTTCCTAAAAAAGCCTCACCAATGATAATGGCCCCTGCAAAGAAGGTCATCTCGCAAACCGCTGCCCTAAGTGCGGCCTCCAAATGCAAAAAGATCGTCAACGGGGGCACAAGTACGCTGAACGCCCTTCTTAAATCCCGACGTTGTTCTTGAATAAGTCGAGGAGGAACACTCGTCCCCGGCAACCCCATTGGAAGGGGCAGCCAACGAGCTCGAATCACGACCACTGCTGAAGGCCAACTTCTCCAGCTGTTAGCTCACCTGCAAAGGCGACTAGACGCACAAGAGGCTGAGGCGGCCCACGAGCGAGAGAAAGCCACCCTAGAGAGGGATGCGGCGACGTGCGTCCAAAATCACCTTCTCGCTCAAATCAAAACACTCGAAGAGCTCAGACGAGGGGCTCAGACGCGGAAGAATCCCACGCTCATTCTTGCAGCCACACACGATCGATACCACTTGCACTAGGGGTAGTTGGAGGCGTCGCAAATCTGCATCTTCGCGTCGCGAGGAGTGGTCCGATGAGAGCAAGCCTCCCAAGCCCACGAAAACTCCTTGCATCGAGGACCTCGTGGAAATGGTCAGGAAGCGGATCCATGAGGACACACCACAATCTCGCAATGGGCTAGGATCTTCCGTCCTGTGGATATTCGATTCTCTATGTCGGAGGAAATTATGTCTCACTGCTTTCCAAAGAAGTTCGTGATACCGAGCTTTGATTGTTTCACCGGAGAGACTGATCCTGTCCAACACCTCTGAGCTTACCAGGTCAAGTTTACGGTCCACTCCCATGGTGACCCCTCATGTGTTGGGTATTTTCTTCCAGTCTCAAGGGCGTGGCCTTAGACTCGTTCTACTTCCTCCAGTCGTGATCTCTCCGAAGCTTCGAGATCAGCGACACCTTAAACCAGTTCGCCTCGCGGCAGGAGTTCAAGAAGAACGTCAACCATCTCCTTACAATCAAGATGAGGCAGAGAGACACCCTGAAGTGCTACATTAGTTATTTCTAGAGCTAAATGGCACTGGTTTATAACTGTAGTGATGATGTCGATGCAACCGCATTCACTACTGGACTGCTGAACAACTACCCCTTCTACTGACATCTGGTGAAGCATGATGTCACTAGCATGAAGGACATCCTGTCTTGAGTCCAGTAATATATACAACTGGAAGAGGCGACGCCGGGCTCGACGAGCTGACCTCCTAAGCAGGAGAGTGAAGAGGAGAAGACGAAGCGACCACCTGCTTCTCTGAAGAAGGCTTCCAACAGAAGGCAAGATGGTTACAACAAGCGCTTCCAGCCGAGTTCTTCACGAAACCCTACAACTTCACTCCGTTCAAGGTCTCTGTCGATCGGATCTTCAACGTTATCCAGGATCAATCTTGAATGAGGCGCCCGAGACCCTTCCTGCCTAATCCGAAGGGCCCGGAGTGGGCGACTATTGCACATTCCACGACGGGATGTGTCACCGCACAGTCAACTGCCAATCTCTCTGGAAGCAGCTCCAGGAGCTTGTCAATCGGGGGTACCTCAAGGATTTCATTCTTAACTCCGATTAACCCTCGGAGGTCAAGGTGCAGAAAGGACCCCCTGAAGCTTAGTAGCCAGGGAACATGGTCAACCACTCCTCATCAGCTACAAAGAGGTGGAAGCCATCTTCGGCACTTGCCCACTGGAGGGCACTACCTTGAAGGAAAAGACTATCTACATCAATGAGGCCCGCAAGACCAATTACCCAATAATACTGACTGGTCCCCTCCGTTTCGGAGTAGGCCGATCACGTTCTCGGAAGATGAATGCGAAACAGTGCCAGGCCCTCAACGAGGAAGTCAACTGATTGCTCCGAGCCAACTACATTAGGGAGACTCATTACCTGAAATGGCTCGCCAATCTGGTCTTGGCGAAGAAGAGTGGCAAAAGAAGAGCTTGCATCGACTTCACCAACCTTAACCAAGCGTGTCCGAAAGACAACTTTCCTCTGCCAAGGATCGATCAGTTGGTGGATGCAACTATAGGCCATGAGCTACTCAGTTTTATGGACGCCTACTCCAGATACAACCAGATCAAGATGCATTCACCAGTTGATGACAAGACGACGTTCATCACCGATTGGGGAATTTACTGACTACTGTTACAAGGTGATGCTATTCGGACTGAAGAATGCCAGAGTGACTTTCCACGAATGGTCAATAAGGTCTTCAAAGAGCTGACCGGACACACCATGGAGGCATACGTCAATGACATGCTCGTGAAGAGTCTTTTTCCTCTGACCATGTGTAACATCTGAGCGAGGCGTTCGACCACCTTTAGAAATACAAGGCCAGACTCAATTCAGAGAAACTGCACCTTCGGTGTGGCCTTCGGGAAATTTTTAGGATATCTGGTCACCCACGGGGTATTGAGGCCAACTCCGATCACATATCCGCCATCCTGGACATAAGGTCTCCGGCCTGTGTTAAGAAAGTACAAATGTTGAACGAACGCCCGATAATCTTGAACCGATTCCTCTGTCGTTTTACAGATAAATGCAAACCGTTCTTCCAAGCTATAAAGAAGGAGGCAAATTTCTGCTGTAACGAGGACTGTGAAGCAACGTTCCAAGGCTTAAAGTATCTGGTCTCTCCTCCTCTTCTATCCAAACACGTCACCGGAGAGACGTTCCTTTACCTTGTGGTATCGGAATCAGTCGTCAGTGGAGCTTTGCTCCAGGAAGGGTGGCATTCAGAAGCCTATGTATTACGTCAGCAATTCCCTGCTTGATTCCGAAACCATCACTAGAGGATGGAGAAGATGGCCCTTGCTCTCTTCGTCGTCTCGAGGAAGCTGAAGCACCAATCTTTTTAGATCGTCATGCTGACGGAGCACCCTCTGAAGAGTATTGTGCAGAATCTACAGGCCACCGGGTGGATAGAAAAGTGAGCCCTGAGTTGAAGCCATAAAGCATCAAGTACGAGCCAAGGATAACAATCAAAGGACAAGTCTTGGTAGACTTTATTGTTGAATTTACTTTGGGGGCCCAACGCAAAGCGACCACTTGGAAGGGTGGACCCTTAATATGGGTGGAGCTTCAAACTACAAAGGTACCGATATCAGCATCATCTTGGCAACTCCGAAAGGGTTCATCATTGAGCAGTCCTACACTCTGGGCTTCCCCACTGCCAACAATGAGGCCGAGTACGAAGCCGTTATTGCTGGCCTAAGGATGGCGGCGACAGTGTCTCCGGACTTGAGGTCCGCTTCGACTCGCTACTGGTGGTGAGTCAAGTCAATGGGGAGTATGCAGCCAAAGATGAACGGATGGCGGGTACCTGCAGCTCGTTCTTAGCTTAAAGTCTAAGTTCCTTGATGCGACTTTAAGCAAGTCCCTCGGTTGGAGAAAAACCATGCTGACTCCTTGGCCAACCTGTCATCGGCTGTGGAATTTCAATTCAAGAGGGAGATTCCTGTCAAGTACATTGCGAAACCCAGCATCCAATGATCGGGAGGCGAAGTGCTTCGCTTGGACACCTCCCCGCGGTGGAGAGATCCCATCATCACCTTCTTGAAGGATGGGGGGTTGCCCAATGACAGAGCCAAAGCGCAGAAACTCCAGCACTTGGCCACTAGGTACATCCTCCTAGGGTAACCTATACAAGAAGTCTTACTCCAAGTTCCACTCTGATCCTTACTTAAGATGTCCCGGACGGGACGAAGTCAAGAAAGTGGTGCTAGAGATTTATGATGGCGACTGCGGGAACCACGCTGGAGGCCGATCCCTCGCTCACAAAGCATCAAGTAGGGGTACTACTAGCCCAAGATGTTCAGTGACGCCAAAGAATATGTGGAGATGCCCACAATGCCAAAGATTTACTCCTTCCTCAAGCAGGCCAAGTATAAACCTCCATACATTATGGAGTCTCTGGCCTTTCATGCAATAAGGACTGGATATAGTTGGCCCATTTCCCCGAGCACAACCTCAGTTTCGATTCACTGGTTGCAACTGACTACTTCATCAAGTGGATAGAAGTTGTGCCTCTCTCCAAGGTTATTGGACAGCAGGTGGTTAAGTTCCTATGACAGAATCTTGTATGTCGTTTTGGCCACTGCACACCATCATCCCCGACAACGGGATGAACTTCACTAGTAAGAAGGTGGCTACCTTCTGTGTCAAGTACAAGATTGTTCACCGATTTTCTACGCCATATTATCCATGGGGCAATGCCAAGCTGAGATAAGCAATCACACTATCCTTGACAGCCTGTGCAAGAGTCTCGGCAAGACAAAGGGCAAATGGGCGAGAAACTTCTCGGGGTGCTCTGGGCATACTGAACAGCGAAGTGCGTCCCCATGGGTGAGACTCTATTCTCGTTAGCCTATGGGACGGAGGCCATCTTCTTAGTCAATATTTATATGTCGACACTGCGCACGGAGATCGATTGGCATCAGAATGCTGCTCAGTTTCGATTGGCGCAAGATCAATCTGAAGAGAGGCGGAGGCAGGCCACGATCCAGATTGCGGCCTACGAACAACAAATCAAGGTTGCACATCACAAGAAAGTGAAGGATGCGAATTTTAGATTGGTGACTTGGGTCCTGAAACATGTCATCCGGAGAACTGAAGAGAAAAACGTGGGAAAGCTTGGAGCTAACTGGGAAGGGCCCTCCACTGTGGTTGCAAAAATAGGCAAATGTTCTTACACCTTAGCCGATCAAGACGGGAAGGTACTCGACAAGCAATGAAATTCTTTTCATCTGAAATGATATTATGTATAAACAATCATTATATCAATGAAAGAATCATCATTGCCACCATTCCCCTCAACTCTGAGCACAAGCATCTCTGACGGTCCCTTCAATAGCCTATAGCAGGTCCTTACTCTAACGGCTAAAGCCTACACGTAGACTCCTAAAAGATGAAAGTCCTTCTGACGACGACACCCTTTAACAACCCGACGACACTCTCTCACAGAGCCTATAACGGGCACACTCTTACAGCCTATAGCGGATCCTCACCCTGACGACTAAAGCCTATACGGAGACTCCCGAAAGACGAAAGTCCTCCTGACGACACACTCTTACAACCTATAGCGGGTTTTCACTCTCACGGCTAAAACCTACACGGAGACTCTCCCGAAAGACGGAAGTCCTGACACACACACTCTTACAACTTATAGCGGTTCCTCACCTTGACGGCTATAACCTAAACGGAATTTCTCATGAAAGACAGAGATCGTCTTAATGGCACATTCTTACAGCTTATAGCGGGTCCTCACCCTGACGACTAAAGCTTACATGGAGGCTCCTGAAAGACGGAAGTCCTGACGACATCCTTCAACAACCATATAACGGGTCCTTAACCTGACGGCTAAAGCCTACACCAAACTCTCCTTGAATAACGTAGATCGTCCTGACGACACACTCTTGTAACCTATACTGGGTCCTCACCATGACGACTAAAGCCTATACGGAAATCCTAAAATAGAGATCGTCTTTGACGACACACTCTTACAGCCTATACGGGTCTTCACCCTAACGACTAAAGGCTACATGGAGACTCCTGAAAGACGGAAGTCCTCTTGATGGCACTCTTCAACATCCTATAGCGGGTTCTTATCCTGACACCTAAAGCCTACACAGACTTTCCTGAAAGACGGAGATCGTTCTGGCGGCACATTCTTGCAGTCTATAACGGCTCCTCACCCTGTCGACTAAAGTCTATATGGAGACTCTCCTGAACGACGAAAGTCCTCCTAACGACACATTCTTATAGCCTATAGTGGGGTCCTCACTCTGACGGCTAAACCTACACGGAGTTCTCCTGAATGACGAAAGTGCTCCTGATGGCTCAATCCACAACTTACCACGGATCCGCGCTCCAACAGCTTAGACCTACATAGGGACTCACCTGAAGGTCAGAAGTAACAACAAATTCAAATCTCTTTATTACTCGTTCTTGCATTATACAAAAAGAGGGATGTCAAGCGCGGAGTACAAAAGATGGAGCTTGAAACTTCTACATTTTTATTCACTCCTCTCAATCGCATCTTTGATTCGAGTCTGAGAGCGGAGTCAGTCCAGTTCATGATGGAGGCTTTTAGCTCCTTGCTTTTCTCGACGGAAGAGTGCCCTTAATTGTTCCGCCTCAGCTCTCAAATATGCCAACTTGAGTCTCCGTTGCTCAGCTTCCTTCTCCAGTCGACGAACTCTAGACCGAAGGTCGTCACTTTCACCATGCACCTTCTTCAATTGAGACACGGAAAAGTTAACTGTGTTTTGCTTGCTTTTGACCATCTCATCCAAGCGATGCTTCGCAGCCAGCATTTCATTCAATTCATCCGTCTTGCGCTGAAGGGTTTCATTCAAAAGACGATTCTTATCCTTTAATCCTTCAACCGTCGTAGTTGATCCATCAATTTCACAGTCAATTGATGCCACTTATCGCAGAGGTCCCTTTCTGCCTCTTTACTACGAGCTAGCTCACGATCCAACTGCGAGATGATCTAGTCATACATCGCAATCTCTGTCTCGATAGGGAGATTAAGCTGAAAGCGTCCTTCCATTACCGCTCTCCGCCTGTCGCGAAGAAAATGCAACAAAGATCCGGGCTCCTCACTGAAATCTACACCGACCCTAGACGAGGAAGCAGTAGGCTCATCAGAGTGGACATGATTGTTGATTGCACCATTTATTGTATTATTCTTTATTACATTTTCACATTTATCATGTAATAAATCTGTTAAATTTCTTGTCTTAAATGTCTGTTTTGCAGAAGATAATCATTGGGAGAAAGAGGATAAAATCAAATAATATCAGTTAAATTCAGATTTATTAGATCTATTTGGTTAGAGGAGGATCATCCCAAATCCAGTTGGTTAAAATTCAGTTTTTGGTAAATCAAGTGGTTAAAGCTAAAGATTAACCGAAGATATCGTCAAATTCAGAACCCAAATAGAGAAACCAAGTGGATATGACAATATACCAAAGAATGAAGATATGCTCTCCCAAGATCTGGCCATTTGGCCAGAATAGAGCCGCGGATCCGCGGCTATCCTTGCGGATCCGCGGCAATCCCAGGGAGTCTGGGAAAGCTCCAGATACCCCTATCTGTATACTCTTCTCCTTATCCCATTTCTACCGATAAATACTGGGTTTTCGGAGACCACAAGGGACAACCAAGCAGAGAGTAGAATTTAGGCTATACTGTAGTTTGTAACTTAGGTTTTTATTTTTCTTTTTATGTAATTTTTATTTTCTTTATGTAACTGAGAGGAGAGGAGACTTTCATGGAGGAATGAGAACAGACTTGTACTGAGGGTGACACCGGTGTGAGTAATCTTTTCTTTCATTGTTATTTGAATCGAATCGAAGTTTTCTTTTTTATTCTTGTTTTCGTTTACTTCCCTCTTTTATGTTTGTGGATCCAAATGAATCCGATAGTCTCGAAGTTGCCTTGCCCTTGCAAGTGCCGTTGATGACTTATGGTGGTGGATAGCCATTCCTATGCTAGTGTATCTTGCCCCTTTATTTCGTAGTGTAGATCGAGGATAGAGAAGATCCTATTTGTCATACTTCGCTCGCCTTCAAACGAAGGTAAATCGTTGATACGGGTCAAAGGTAAGCAGGCGCCGAAGAGGTAAGTAAGTTTTTTAGGTTTTAGTTTTCTTTCTTTTAATTCTTTAGTTTAGATCACCAACACCATCAATACCCAACTCTTTTATCACTCTTTTTAATTTCTTTGTATAAATCCATTTTTCATTTTCTCCAACTTCTCAATCTACCACTTTCTTCCTAACTTAACTTTAACCTATTTTTCCTTTCTTTTGAAGAACTAAAAGATCTTTAACTATTGAATGTAACTTAAAAGAGAACATGTTAAAAAAGCTTCCATCACTAGTCTCTTCTTGTGGATCACGACCTGCATAGCCACTTGCTATAGCGGTAGTATTGAGTACTTGCACTCTTTATTCTAAGTTCTGAAATTCTATATTTTTGTGTGCAAGTTTCCAACTCAATCAAATTTTGGTGCCATTGCCGGGAAGGACGGTAGGTATTCTATTTTTAGATTTATATTTTTGGTTAACTTTCTTCTTTGTTCTTGGTGTATAGGTTTAACAACAAGGAAATTTTTGACTGCAGTGGCATATAAGTGGCCCTGGACTCTGCTCAAGAAAGCAGAGCCCAGTAGCCCTCAGATTTGCTACATTCCAGTGGCAAACTGAGTGAACTACTAACCTGTATTTTTGCAAGTTGGTTGAATTGCAAAGCTAAAATTCTATAGCTATTTATTTCCTTGTTTGTCTCACTGTATAAATTTTCTAAGCTCAACAGTAAAATGATGTTTGTTAAATGCTAAAAACGGTTTAGACTTTGCATTTAGGCACGCGTCTAATTCATTTACATTTTACATTACTGTTGAAGAGTGCTGGAGCAAAAGGTACGTATGCATAGCATATAGTTTAGGAAACATTCTTGGGTAATATTTGCTTGTGAGTGTTACTTTTTTATATCTTGCACATATTACACTAAATTGATTTAAAGGCTTGTCCTATAAACAAAATAAGGTGGGGAAGTGATTACCCTCTCTTAGCCCACAAACAATTTCTCACTCACTAACTCAAGTCTAACTAAAATTTAGTAGACGTTGGCCCTAGGGACATCTCGGACTCATATAGGAGACTGACCTAAGGGGAAGTTGATTTGAATTTGACTCTTGCCAAATCGGTGTCTAAGGTTGGGGATTGAGGGGCGAAAACCCGAAGGTTGGTGGTTTGACATAATTAGGCCCGTTGCTTAAGTACGGATACCTCCCACCGATTTTGCCCCTACTTGGCCGATTAATTTGTGGCCAGATTCAGCAATATATCCCCCGTGGACAGTCTAACCAGTTAGGAGTCGTCTAGGTCTAAGGTCTACCGTAACTTAGGTTAGATTTTTTTCTTTTTATTTGTTTGCTTATTTGTTTGTTGTTTGTTTGTGTTTGACATTTCTTGTGTGATATGACTTATAACAATAATTTTTCTAATTTTAATGGTAATCCATATTTCACCCCATTTGACTCGGATAATTCCAACCAGATTTTTTAATTATGAACCAACCAAATACACCGGGTTGGACTTATCTGAATCAATACAACCCATGCCCCCAATCTTATGACCATAATTTTTAAAATAATTCCAACTCTTCACAGAGTCAATGGGGATTCACCTCCCCGAGTCTAATTTTCAACTAACTTGTCCTCCTTATCCACCTTGTCCACAATTTTCACAATATTCATTCCCTGATTTTGCTTCCTATACTCCTTTTCTAGACAAACCCATTGAAGAAAAATCCGATCTAGAAAATAGTATAGAAAAACCATGCAGGAGGCCGAACGAAAATTTCAAGCCTCCCAATTCCACAATATTTTCAAGATTCATACTCAGTTTCACCAGTTCAAAATAGAAAACCATCAATCTTGGAATGAGTATGCGTGAGTCCGAGCAACAATCACAAAATCTGATGGACTCACGATTTCACCACAAATTTCAAAACAAAATTTCATCTTTTCAAGTCCAATCGCAACAAAACGATGAACCAATCGACTATGAAAAGCTTGTTGAAGCCATGACTCAGGCTCAAATCACTCATAATCATGACATAGATATAATGGTCAAAACTCTCCATTCTCATCCTTTGACTATTCCTGATGTCGCCAACCATTCTATTAGAGCCAAAGAATCATGTTATTTTGGAAAACAAGATTCCATTTCAGCTTGAACTTGCCCAAATCCAAATTTTGAAAACCACATTGACATTTAGGCAAGTTATCCCTTTCTTGAAATTGAACTTGAGAATCAATATGATCCTGAATCTCAACTTGGTAATTCAATTCTACTTCCTGATTCAATAATGACTCCGGTATCTTCACCTGATTTCAATCCTTCTCCAGAGTCCACATTGGATCCTGTGCCTGTCCATCGAGAAATTGAATCACCAATCTTTAATGATCATCATATTGAACTTGACCAATTTCATACTTTTGAAAGTCCTATTGACAAATTAGCAAGTTCTCATTTCTACAAAATTGAACTCAATGAGGATGTGACCTTGAGTCTCAAATTGGTGATCCAGTTCAAATTTCTGAATCAATATTGACTCCTGTTTTGCTACCTGATTTGAGCAATATTTTAGAGTCAGTTTTGATTCCTACCTGCCATTCTTGAACTTGAATCACCAATCTTAGAGTCACATCCCATTGTGGGGAAATGAATGTTGACTTAAGTTTTAACTTCTTGATTTGGACCCACTTCCTGAACAAATTTTGACTCCTAAACCGTTACTTGACTTCAGTCATTTTCCTGAGTCGATTGTAGTTCATGCCCTTCCTGATTCTAGATCAATCATTTCATCTTTTCATACTCCATTTTGGACAGAGGTGTTGATAATATAAACTCTGAAATTAGTTTGAAAATTTGAAAATTAGATGGAGTAAAATTCTTAATAAAAATCATTCATATATACATTATTTTAGTGAGTTATATTAGAGAGGTTTCTGGTGGGTTCCTCTGAACTCCATACAAATTAGATTGGGCCGCATTTCGTGGACCAATCAGACCACCACCAGAACCATCACCTTAAGCTGATATTTTCTCTCTCTTCTTTTTCATGCATCTATGCATTGATTCATACATTATTGAGGACAATGCATGAGATAGGTGTGGGAGAGGGTTCTAACATAACGTAGTTTTCCTTTTATTTTAAAAATATTAACATTTTCTTTACTTTTAAAAACTTTTTGAAAAAAAACATATTTTGATATATTTTTTTGTAAGAAATTAAGTTAATTTTAAGGAATAGGAGAATCATAATTAGGATTTTTTACACTTAGTCAAAATAAGATGACCTGTTTTGATTTTTAGGGTTAGGAAAAAATTTGTGAAAGTAATTTAGTCTTGATCTTTACCTTGATGAAATATGCACACTTTATACACTTACACACTTAGAATTCAAAAACAAAGATTCTTACGCCTTATAAAAAAGAAGAAAAAAAAGAATATATATATATATATATATATGAAAATAAACAAATCTAATTATTGATTAGCTAGGTGTTTTGGCCTAAGCAAGCCTTGGTATTTATGCGAAAGATGATTAGATAAGTTTGAGAAAAATATACATATATAAATTCTTTGATTAAGCTGGGTATTTGTGCCTCATGAAGCATAAGTATTCACGCCTAAAAGGGGTAGATTTTATAAATAAAAATCCTAGTTTCATGACCTTATTTGCTCGAGTGCTTAAGTCCTTAGGGGTGTTTTCTCACATAGTACCCTAGACTGTCCGGTTTGGGTGTTATGACTAAAGGCTCGTTACATGGCAGATTAGAAAGCTAATGGAATTAAAAATAATACCACCAAAATAAATAAATAAATAAATAAGGCATAAGAGTTAAAGTTAAAGAGCCCTTAGTCAAAACTTCATGGCCACGAAAGTGCATATGACTTAAGGTAAAGTAATAGACTAGATGAGAAATACATTTGACTCCTTACTTTGATTGATGACATGTTTTTGAATAGAGACTAAGTTAAGAATAAAAAGTTTGATTTTCCTATAACTTATAGATTACTTAAACTCTTACAACAATACCTCAGATATTCTCTCTTTTCAAAATACTTTTCGAAATACTAACACTTTGTTTCTCTTTCTTTTTGGATTTTGTGGGTGTAATCCACTAAAAATCCTTACGAGACAAAACTCATCCTCTAGGGGGAACTAGAGGTTTAACGGTTTGTTACACATGTTCAATTCAATCGCGTGACCAGCGAAAGTGGTCTAATAATCTTTGGTTTAGTTTTGTTGTTTTGCTCGAGGACGAGCAAAAGATAGGTGTGGGGGTGTGATTGCACACATTTATTGCATTATTCTTTATTACATTTTCATATTTATCATGTAATAAATCTGTTAAATTTCTTTTCTTAAATATCTATTTTGCAGAGGATAATCATGGGGAAAAGGAGATAAATCAAATAAATATCAGTTAAATTCAGATTTAACTAGATCTATTGGTTAGAGGAGGATGATCCCAAATCCAGTTGGTTAAATTCAGTTTTTTGTGAATCAAGTGGTTAAAACTAAGATCAACCGAAGATATCGTCAATTCAGAACCCAAATAAGAGAAACCAAGTGGATATGACAATATACCAGAAGAATCAAGATATGCTCCCCAAGATCTGGCCATTTGGCCAGAATAGAGCCGCGGATCCGCGGCTATCCTTGCGGATCCACGGCAATACCAGGAATCTGGGGAAGCGCCAGATACCCCTATCTGTATACTCTTCTCCTTATCCCATTTCTCCCTATAAAATACTGGTTTTTCGGAGACCACAAGAGACGACCAGCAGAGAGTAGAATTTAGGCTATACTGTAGTTTATAACTTAGGTTTTTATTTTTCTTTTATGTAATTTTTATTTTCTTTATGTAACTGAGAGGAGAGGAGACTTTCATGGAGGAATGAGAACCACTTGTACTGAGGGTGACACCGGCGTGAGTAATCTTTTCTTTTATTGTTATTTGAATCGAATTGAAGTTTTCTTTTCTTGTTTTCGTTTGCTTCCCCTCTTCTGTGTTTGGGGATCCAAATGAATCTGATAGCCTCGAAGTTGCCTTGCCCTTGCAAGTGTCGTTGATGGCTTATGGTGATAGATAGCCATTCCTATGCTAGTGTATTTTACCCCTTCATTTCGTAGTGTAGATCGAGGATGGGGAAGATCCTATTTGTCATACTTCGCTCTCCTTCAAACTAAGGTAAATCGTCGATACGGGTCAAAGGTAAGCAGACGCTGAAGAGGTAAGTACATTTTTTAGGTTTAGTTTTCTTTCTTTTAATTCTTTAGTTTAGATCACCAACACCATCAACACCCAACTATTTTATCATTCTTTTTATTTCTTTGTATAAACTCATTTCCATTTTCTCCATCACCTCAATCTACCACTTTCTTCTAACTTAACTTTACCTATTTTTCCTTTTTTTTAAAGAACTAAAAGAAGATCTTTAACTATTGAATGTAACTTAAAAGAGAACTTGCTAAAAAGTTTCCATCGCTAGTCCCTCCTTGTGGATCACGACCCGCATAGCCACTTACTATAGCGTTAGTATTGAGTACTTGCACTCTTTATTCTAAGTTCTGAAATTCTATATTTTTGTGTGCAGGTTTTCAACTCAATCAGCTGTAGTAACCATCATGATCATTAAGGTACTCTTCATAGCCTCCACAACGGAAGAAGTTATTCTAGAATGCCAATGGCAGCTCGAGTGACCCCTTGGGTTGTCATGAGGAATCAAGGCCAAGTTCAAATCCGGAGGATTTTCGAGCCAATGTTCATAAACAACCAGACTACAACTGACAATCCAGCAAAAGAATGAGATCTCAGAATGAAGTTTTAAGGCAAAACCAGCGTGAGGAATCTTCATTAATAATTATAAGGGGATTACAAGTTGAATCATACAAGATTCTCACACTCAAACGACACTCACATGGTGTTCGCGAGAAGTCTCAGCCTGAGGATTCAACTCAGTTCCTCCTCGATTTTAGCTCCCGCAACCACGTTGGGGCATCAGCTGGGGACAACAAGTGCTTCAATAGGTGTCTCAGAGGTTTTCTGAACCAAAACCTCCTCTCATTCCCAAGAGGGTATCTCGTGATTTGCCTGAACACCGTCGCGGTACGCTTGCTTGTATTCATGACCTTGAAGAGCTGCACATCATTTTGCATCCTCTCCATGTCTTCGTCGGCTTTGCTTTGCAGCCTCATCTCTCTCGGCAAGAGCTGTTCTAAATCATGCTGAAGTTCATCCATCCCCTCTTGGGAAGTAATCCTCTCCCCTCCAGCTTTGCCTTGACCACATTCTTCTCCTCAAGGGCAAGTTTTAAGATTATTCTGTATTCGTGATGGCTCCTTCACTCACGACATGCAGTCGACCCGTGTTACATGACAGCCTGTAGCTTGAGGAGCTTATTCCTTACCTTTTTCTTCTCCGCGGATTTTTCGTCCACCTTTTCCTTAAGTTAGCGAGGGCCCTATTCTGTTCTTTCAGGCTGCCCATGGGTCCAAGGAGAACACCACTTCTACAGAGGTCACATTCAGAAATAGATGGAGCAAGTCACTAATGACGAAACCTGAATTCACACTTATCTTGAGAAGATTATTCTCGAGCACCTTCCCTTTACCTTTTCAGGGGAAGCACTTCGAACTCCTCTTCCCTTGACCCAAGGCGATCTCCTTACCTCCCCTTCTCAGGAATAATCCTGAGCCGGATGTCGAGGCTGAGGAGCCTAGTCTGTATCCGGGGACGAAGAAGCCTCCTCCACAAACACTGCAGAAGTTTTGCCTCCGATCTGCT
>JAVJIF010021480.1:0-81478 GCA_038442645.1 Agave tequilana
TCTTGCAAGAACAAGGCCTTGTAGAGGCAACCCGATTCATGTGGATTATCAAGTAGTGGTTAGATGGTTAGTGTTAGTAGTTAGATTGCCATGAAAAAAAACTAGCAAGAAATCATGTAGAAGGTGAAGGAGATTACAATGGAAGAGAAAGGAGCACCTTTACATAGAGTGCACTCTCTATACATCAATCCCTTGCTTTCTCTCTCTCTATGTATCACTCAGCCCTACTATAATGATCTAAGAAAAGAAATTAAAATACAAGAAAATGAAGAACACTCACCTATACTACACTAAAACCTAGATCTACTCCTAAAAAAATGAAACTGCTTGCGTTTTGGCTCTCTTCAGGGCTATTTATAGGCGAAAGAAGGATCTAGAAGACGAGACGGGGCCAAGCGTCGAAAATCGACGCATGGCTCTACAAAAATGCCGCGGAATCTCAGGATTGCCGAGATTCCGCGGCAATTCCAGGGAGCTACGCCTCTGAATTTCGTCAGGTTTTCCTCTGGCTGCGAGAATGTGCAGGGTATATCTTGTTTCTGATAATTTCGCCCGAATATTCGTCTAACAGCGCAGGAGTCTAGGTTCAATGCACCTTCTAGAAAATCCTTTGCTTGGCCTCCAAGTAATTACGGGATTAATTACCCTTAATTGAGATGAATTAGGCTCTTATTCCATCTTTGCCCTTGGACTTTGGATCTACCTGCAATTAAGACCAACACGATTTAGACGACATTTATTTATTAAACGGTGAGAGAATGCGACATAATAATGCAGAAATGTAGACTAATCACCCCCCACACTTATTCTTTGCTCGTCCCGAGCAAAACAAGAAAAGAAAAACTATACTACAAGGTTATTACACCACTTTCGCAGGTGACGCGATTGCATTGAGCGTGTGCAACAAGCCGTTAAACCTCTAGGTTACCCTAGAGGAGGATTGTTGTCTCCTGAGGGTTTTTAGCGGATTGCACCCACAAATCCATAAAGAAAGAAGACAAATGTTAGTTATTTTGAAAACACATTTTGAAAGAGAGACATGTTTATGAAATATTTTTGCAAAAATATAAGTGATCTAAGGTCATAAGTCCACCAAAAATCATTCTTCCTTAAACTTAGTCTCTATGCAAGATCTTGTCTTCAATTAAGGTAAGAGTTAAAATTGGATTGAATACTTTATCTTTCATAAAACTAAATATATGCACATTGTGATAGTGAAGATTTCTGGGATTTCAACTCTAACCATCAAGCCATTTATTTATATTTATATATTCTTTTTTTTACTTCCCTTAGTTTAGCTTTCTAGTTTACACCCATGTAGCGAGCCTATAACCGATGACTCCCAAACCAGATGGTCCTAGGGCACCAGATGAGAAAACATTCCTCGGGTTTAAGGACTCGAGTAAACAAGGCCACGAAACTAAAGGGGATTATTTGCTTCTTTTGACCACTGTTAGGCGTGAATAATCATGCTTCTTGAGGCACTATTATCCAGCTTAATAAGTGTGTTTTATTTATATATATTTTTTCTTTTTTTTTATGGCATTTTAGGTCTTTGTTTCCATCCCAAAAATATGTAAGTGTCATGTGCATACTATCTAAGGCAAAAATTCAAGATAAAAATATCTCCCCAATTTATCTTACTTAGCCTATAATTTTAAACAAGATCCATTATTTCAACTAGGTTTAAGATGTCATAATTAAGGCTTCCTTAATTTCTAAGATCATCTTAATTTTCTTAAAAATAGATCAAACTTTGTCTCTTATATCAAAAAGTTTTTAAGAAAGAGAAAATTCCTATACAAAAGGAAAGATTTTTTAAAGTATCCTAAAAGATGTGTAAAGAAAGAAAATCTAAAAACTCTATGTTAGTAAACCCTCCCCACACTTATCTCATGCATTGTCCTCAATGCATCGTGATATATGTATGCATGAAACAAATAGAGAGGGAAGGAAAAAAATTACCTCAAGGTGGTGGTTCCGGTGGCGGCCTGATTGGTCCACGAAAGCAGCCCAATCATTCTTGCGTGGAGTCCAGAGGAACCCACCAGAAATCTCAAGAATACAACCCACTAGAATGATGAATGCATGTGTGATCTTTATTAAGAATTTTACCCCATCTAATTTTCAAATTTTCAAAATAATTTTCTGAGTCAATTTATCAACACCTTTGTCCCAGAATGGAGTATTAAAGATGGAATGATTGATTTGGACTTAGAAAGCACAGGAACTAATACGACTCAGGAAAAATACTTAAGTCAAGTAAAGTTTGGGAGTCGAGATTGGTTCAGGAAGTGGGTCCAATCAAGAAGATGAAGCTCAGGTCCACATTCATTTCCCTACGATGGATGTGACTTTCTATTAGTGGTGATTCAAGTTCAGGGGTGACAGATGTGGGAATCAAAACTGACTCTAAAATGTTGCTCAAATTGGGTAACATAACAGGAGTCAATAATGATTCAGGAATTTGAACTAGATCACAAATTTGAGGATCAAGTCACATTCCTCATTTAGTTCAATACCACAAAAATGAGAACTTACCAATTTATCAAGTGGACTTTCAAAAGTATGGAATTGGTCAAGTTCAATATGATCATCATAAGAGATTGGTGATTTAATTTCACAATGGATAGGCACTGGATCCAATACTGACTCGGGAAATGGAGTGAAATCAGGTGAAGATACCGGAGTCATAATTGAATCAGGAAGTAGAATTGAATCATCAAGTGGAAGTTCAGGATCATATTCTGTTCAAGTTCAATTTCAGTAAAAGGAAAACTTACCAAAATGTCAATGGGATTTGAAGTTTGGACAAGTTCAAGTGGGTGTACTGAAATTGAATCTTGATTTTCAAAACAACATGACTCTTTGGCTCTGACAGAATGGTTAGTGACATTAGAAATGGTCGAACGATAAGAACGGAGACTTTCGACCATCATATCTATGTCACGATTATGAGCATTTTGACCTGAGTCATGCTTCAAGCATCTTTACATAGTTGATAGGTTCATCATTTTGTTGAAAAGATGAAGTGTTGTTTTGGAATTGGTGGTGAAATTGTGAGTCCATCAGATTTGTGATTTTTGTTTGGACTCACGCATACTCATTTCCAAAATTGATGGTGTTCTATTTTGGACTGGTGGAACTGAGTATGAATCTTGACAATGTTGTGGAATTAGAGAGGCCCTCATACTCTTTTCTGACTCAGATTTTTCTTCAATGGGAGGTCTAGAAAAAGGAGTATAGGAAGTGGAATCGGGGAATGAATATTGTGTATGTGGACGAGGTGGACATGGTGGACAAGAAGGTTGAAAATTTGGCTCAGGGACTTGAATCCCCAATGACTCTGTGACGAGTTGAAATTATTTTGGAAATTTTAGTCATAAGAATGTGGTATGGTTGTATTGATTCGGATAAGGCAACCCGGTGTATTTGGTTGATGTAAAACGTCGGTTTGGAATTATCCGAATAGAATGGAGTTGGTGTGAAATATGGATTCATGTTCGGATTGAAAGAATTGTTATTGTTGAATGCCATTTCACACAAAAAATCACAAACAAAGAAAAATCAAACAACAAATAAAAAGAAAAGAAAAAGCAAAACAAGCCAATAGGAGGGTTGACCTAGACCTAGATGTGGATGTCACTAGAGGCCAACGTCTATTCAAATTTTATTAGGGCTTGGGTTGTGTTGTGGGGAGATGATTTTTGGGCTAAGGAAGGGGTAATGAAATCCCACCTTATCTTGTTTGGATTGTGCCCTTAATTTCAATTCGTGCAAGTGTGCAATATAGACAATATAACACAAAGCGATAATCACCCACGTGTTTGTCCTATGCTTATGCAATGCCATATGTACATCTCCATCCAGATCACAACAATAGAACAAAATACAGTAATTTGGAAATGAATTGACACGTGCCTAAATGCGAATGCCTAAACCGTTTAAAAGCGTCCAAATACCGTATTTTAGTTCTTTTATTTCTTATGGTGTGTAGGCATCAAAGCAAAAAGATATCAGCACAAATCAACTAGCTATTACAAGTCACACATCCCAGAATAACACAATTTACACTGTTCACAATTTTGCCGCGGTTTCGCGGCAAATGTCGCGTTTCCGCGCTTTGTCTTAGAACCTGGGCCCTGCTTTCAAGAGCAGGGAGATGAAAAGTTAGGTTATGTTCTGCAATGTTAAGCACCTGAAAATATTGCCCTGCACACCAAACAGAGAAGACAATGTTAACAAAAACGTGAAAACGAAACTTTTCCCTTCCCCGGCAATGGCGCCAAAAATTTTGATCGGGTAAAACTAGCACTCCAAAATGCGTATTTTGTGAAATCAATATGAAAAGCTCGAATGTGCTTAGTGTATCCTCGATACTTCCGTTATAGCATTGCTTAACGGATCGAATCCACAGGGAAGGGAGGCGATAGAAGCATTAAGAGTTTCTATTCCCGTTATTTGTTAACAATTCTTCTTTGTTAAAAGAATGAAAAAGAAAATGAAAAGGAAAAGAAAAGGAAGACAAGCATGTGGTAGGTGAAGAAGGCGATGAAAACGTCGATAAGAAAATAAAATAGAAAATAGAATGGAATAAGGATGAACTAAGAAGGCGGTGAAAACATCGATGGAAAAATAAGAAGAGCTTGAAAACGATTTCTAAAACAATCTAAAAGAAAACTCATGGCTACTAACTACTAAATACTCCACTAACCATGCTAACCTCTTCGAGATAGTTGCCTCACATTTGATCCTCGGCCATCACAATCCTTGGCTCCAAGAGACGATACAAAGCATGGCTCATGGATGGTTCTTTACATTCAAAACATTGCTACAAGAACAAGCTATTACAAGCATCACTCATTACACTACTAGCATGAAATAAAAGAGCATGAATTAAAAGAGAGTTAGCTTGGTTAGCAAGTTAGCAAGTTAGATGTTAGAACCCATCATCTTTGGCCATCAATGGCTCTTGCAAGAACAAGGCCTTGTAGAGGCAACCCGATTCATGTGGATTATCAAGTAAGTGGTTAGATGGTTAGTGGTTAGTAGTTAGATTGCCATGAGAAGAAAAACTAGTAAGAAATCATGTAGAAGGTGAAGGAGATTACAATGGAAGAGAAAGGAGGCACCTTTACATAGAGTGTCACTCTCTATTACATCAATCCCTTACTTTCTCTCTCTATGTATCACTCAGCCCTACTACAATGATCTAAGAAAAAGAAATTAAAATACAAGAAAATGAAGAACACTCACCTATACTACACTAAAACCTAGATCTACTCCTAAAAAAATAAAACTGCTTGCGTTTTGGCTCTCTGCAGGGCTATTTTATAAACGAAAGAAGGATCTAGAAGACGAGACGGGGCCACGAGTCGAAAATCGACACGTGGATCCACAAAAATGCCGCGGAATCTCAAGGATTGCCGAGATTCCGCGGCAATTCCAGGGAGCTACGCCTCTGAATTTCTTCAGGTTGTTCCTTTGGCTGCGAAAATGTGCAGGGTATATGCTGTTTCTGGTAGTTTCGCCCGAATATTCGTCTGACAGCGCAGGAGTCTAGGTTCAATGCACCTTCTAGAAAATCCTTTGCTTGGCCTCCAAGTAATTGCGGGATTAATTACCCTTAATTGAGATGAATTAGGCTCTTATTCCATCTTTGCCCTTGGACTTTAGATCTACCTGCAATTAAGACCAAAACACGATTTAGACGACAATTTTTCATTAAACGGTGAGAGAATGCGACATAATAATGCAGAAAATGTAGACTAATCACTCAGACTTCGAAATACTTTGAATTTCTTTGATCGATGGTATGTAAAGTACGAACGTTGCCATGATGGTTGAGTTCAGCTTCACTTTCAATCCGTCTTTGGAATAAGTTCGCTGGAAAATCATGTAGATTCACGTCTGGTAGCTTCGCGGCTGGGTAGGTTCGCATCTGGGCTTCCCTGAATAAGTTCACTCTGGAAAATCTGTTGCTTTCCTAAGTCCTACTGCTGTGGGCCGGTTACGAGAAGGATTACTCCTTCTCTCACATTGATCGAGGGAGATATTCTCCCCTTGTGCGTTTCCGAGGGAGGATATTCCTTTCTTCAAGGCGTAATGAGTGCCTTTATAAGGGAGACGTTTCTTCCTTTGCACGGTTCCAAGGGAAACCGTTCCTTTTCTCAAGGCGCAATAAATGAATTAAATGCGCTCGTGCTTCAACGCTTGAGGCGGCAGCGCTCATACCATGAGGCCTATAAATAGGACGCCTGAGGTCCTCTGAAGAGAAGTGATCTGCTCTTCTTCTCTTCTCTTGGTTGAAAGAGATACTCAGATCTCTGAATTAGTGGGGATGCCCACTCTGGTTATTACCCGGCCAAGGACCGGTAAGTCTTGATCATTCAGAGACTTCACCAATAAACCCTTAGGGAGTTCATCTTCCTTAGTTTAGCTTTAGCTTTAATCGGCTGCTTCAGGGATTAATTTTCCTTACTCTTCATTTTGAGATTGACTGATCTATAGAGAAATTTCAGTATAGCTTTCCAGCGAAGCTATCATTTTGACTTAATCAAAGAAAGATCATTGTATGCGTGTTAAGTCTGCTACTCAGGCAAAACTTGGGACTTAGTCTCTTCAAATTTGAGCTAGTCTTGCCATATGTGGGGCTAAGACTGCGTCCCTCAGGATCAGTCTGGCTTAGCTATATAGGCGAGGCTAGGACTTGGCATTTGCTGAGCAAGCCCATCATCATTGTGCAGGCGAGGCTATCCTCTCCTTTAACTGAAATCAATGTTTGACTGAATCAGATTGCTTCGCCCCAAAGAATTTGACTAGATGCTTTTGCAGCTTCTCCTGTGTTTGACTGCTAATTTGTTCCGGTTTACATTGCAGTGAGCTATGTTCGCCAATCTTGTGACTTAATGAAAGAAACCAGGAAATGTTCTCTTACTTTTTCAGTTGAGATTTTGCTCTTAAGCAAGAGGAACAAACTAGGGCAGCTGATGTGTGTCCTAGAGAAGGTTGGCAGTCACTTATCCGAGATGATCCATTTTGAGGTGAGGCTGATAGCCGCTTATCCGAGATGATCCACTTCGGGAAAGCGGACGTCACCTGTAAGGTCGCGGATCTTCCCATTGCCAATTTCATCAAAGGCGATCCGACCTGCTGGTGGCAATCAGTCCTTTGTCAATTTTCATGAAAGGACACCCAGCTTCCTAGTGGCAAAATCTGCCATTATGCGAAAGATCACGGCCCTGTCCTGGTGGCACAATCTGTCCTGGTGGCACCATCTGTTCTTATGCGAAGGCTTTCAGCCTTGTGCAGGAGGAAGGCCTTTCGTGTCCAGTTGGTTTCGCTTGGAAGTAGATAAGACTACTTGTATGACTGTTGAGCAAATGATTCTGTTGTATGAAACACAACCTTGATGTAGTATCAATGTACCTTTCCTTTCAAATCAATGAAAGTTCATTTTCTGCTCTTTTGATTTTTGCATTGCCTTCATCTTGAATTTGGCTAGCGGATCTAAACTCGATGCGGGGTTAAAGATAGGACCCTTTTTGAATCAAGAATGAGCTTCCAGCGAAGCTAGCATATCTGCGAAGTTTGGCCTATGCCTTTAGCGAAGCTAAGGCAATTCTGTTGGCGAAGTCATTGATGTATTGTGCGCAGTCCGCATCTGACTCATGACGAAGTTAGCCCTTAGTGGGGCTGAATCAGCGCTTCTCGGGAAGGCGCTTTAGGTGCCGTTTCAAATTAATTCGAAACGGCGGCCTGTGCCCTTTACGAGGCATCGTTTCAGGCACTCATTGGCCTATAAAAGCCAATCGGGCTGAAAGAGAACGGATTACTTTCTCTTAGAAATTTCAGAGAGCACTTAACTCATCTCTTCTTCTTTCCTCTTCATTCAAAAGTTTAAGAACTTCCACAGTTCTTCAATGGCGCCCAAGAGACGAGCAGGGAAAGAAGTGGCAACTTCTACAGCGGAGGGTACTTCTCCTCCTCTGGTCATTAAATGACCAATCCCGGTAGGGAACTTTCCCTTTGGTTAGAGACCGCTGTCTCTTTAAAGCCGATATCTAGCTGTCTTAGAATGAACCCAAAGATGATCAATTATGATCTGTCATTCTTAGGGAATTCACTTCTCTGAATTTCCCTTATTTTCTTGACCGAGAATCTAAGAACTGAAGAGTTCTTCTTTAAGCTTCTAGGCAAAGCTGTCCCTTAGACTGTTTTCATCCAGTTGAATAACTGGCTGCAAAGCTGTCCTTCAAACATGACTGAAAAGTACTTTAATGCCCTTGAAATGATTTTAAACCATAATGTCCTTCTGACGAAGTTAGTCTTCAGGGCTGTGGCGCATTCTGCTTAAGCTTCTAAAGCGAAACTAACACTTAGATATTTTCTTATATCTGGCTTTTGTTGCGAACTGCGGGATTAACTGCAACTGCGAGGCTAAGCTCTGGCGAAGCTGTCGTCTTGCTAGCTTCGCTCAGAGAGCGAGGCTGTGCCTTGGTGGAAATTGTGTTTTTGTTTAGGCCTCCGCCTGGCTGGTAAACTAATCATAGTTTCTCTTTGTTCCTGTAGTGCACTACACTCCTGATCCTTTGAACAGTCTATTCGGGATGGCCAGGGATTAGACGGCGATGTCAGCCTGCAATTCCAAGGGCAGGCTTCTCTGTTTAGTGAGCGGAACTCTCTCGTTCGAGATACGCTTATTTGCGGTGGGATCGACACACCACGAGGAGTATTTTGACTACGGCTCCTCTTGAAGATGTTGACCGTCAAACCTATAGGAAGCCTGACTTTATATTCGAGGATGCCGCGCCAGACTCTGATTGCTAGCTACTGGCCGGGGAGGGGTAATGGATTTTTCAGTTGGATGGCGAGAAGTTCTACCTTCCATCGAACAAGCGGCACTTTTCTTTGTTTTCCTTCCAGTGCGTGACGCAGGCTCGGAAGATATCATGGGAAGTGAGACATAGTACTGACTCCATCCATGTAGGGAAATTGATGCTTCAGTCCCCTGGTTATGCAAGAGCGGGGCCTCCTCATTGCATAATGGGTCTACATCCTAGGAATATATCGCGAGAGATCCTAGTGGGAGAAAATCCTGCGGTGGCGTAACCTTTGGCAACCAATTCTGCATGGTCAATAGGAACTACCAAGCCACTGACTTCAGAACTCCAGGCTGGATTCACCCTTGAAGGTGTGGTGGAGGGATTTAACTGTATACGTTCTCGCTCATTTCGAGGAGGATCTGGAGAGGCTAAACCTTCATGAGGCTGTTAGGGCGACCTGACCTGCTACGGCATTGAGATGAACGTGGTATGCTTCTACGCCATCTTTGAATTGTACTGCCTGGCTTTAGGGACTTTCTTCACCCCTATTGGCGAACTGGGTATGGCTTTGCATGAGATGCGGGAAGTCTCTGCTCTGCCTTTAGGATCTATCCCTTATGAAGAATACTTCCCATGCGAGACGGAATTGGCGCTTCTGGAGAAGCAGGAGCCCGCCTTGTTGGGGCCTACCAGGAGTTAATGTGCCATTTGTACATTTGCTTCAGCATGCATGGAGGCAGTAAGGGAACTTCCTACAGCTTAAAGAGCTGGGGAGATTATTTGTTCCCAATATAGGGAATACTCCTGAATTGGCTCAGTGTGGAGTTGCTGACGAAGACATCTTTAGCCGGATGCAAAAGCACTCCCAAAGGGATCTAGTTGTGGAAGAAGACGACGGTCCCTATGAGAAAGGCGATGTCCTTCGGAGTTTCCATCAGCAGGCTCGTCGGCCAATGTCCCGGAAGGCATTGTTGGCTGGTTTCTTGACAGTCTGGCTGAAGAGGTGCGCGGCGCCGTCTTCTTCGGGTGACGTCATTCATCCGAATGTACTGCTGCCTGCTGTTCGTCTAGTTCATGGTCATCCTCTGGGACTTCTTCTGGCCATGGTATGCTGTATCTAGAGAGGCCTTCGCGCATTAATGGAAGGTTTTGTAGGCCGCCATCGATGAAGCGTGGAAAGGGAGCCACTTCACCTCGCGACGGACCTAATCCCAGAGTAGGTTTGTCGTATACCTATTTGATGGCGTGGTTCGCCCTGCACTGTCCCTCTTTGATTGAAGCTGGAGAGCATTCCCCACAAGGTGTTCGAATGGCGCTTCTCCGCCGATTCGAAGGATGCTCATGGCAGAAGACTTACGTGGCTGAGGCCCGTAAATTGGTGCGTCGCTATGACGTCTATAGTCTCTTCCGCTGTTTCCCTCGTATTCAGGATGCAGGCTATGATGAGGAGTTTAAAGACGCAGGGAAGGGCAGTCGTCTCTGAGCCGGGGAGTTTTTGAGTGGCTGGTCAGCATCCGGCCCTCACATTTATTATACCAGAGCGGGGATACCTGCTACTTAGAGCCTTATGTTCTAAGTCGATTTACTCGACAGTTTGGATATGACCAACTGTATGTGGGAAACCTAAATCTCAATCTGGCTTTCATGGGGAGCCTCATTGATGGGGCCCGTGCCTGGCGGTTCTTCTTTGCAGGCTGTACTGGGGCGCGGCTGCGTACGCCATTGAGGACTCCCAATCTTCTAATGACCCTGTGCTTCTGCCAGTGGTACGCAACTTCCAACTCCATACCCCTTAGATTCAATGTTAACAATTCTGGTGTGAAGTTAATTTCTCAGCGGCTGAAGCGGAAGGTCTCTGGGAAAAGGAAAGGTAAGAGGATTCGCGTCCCGGGCATAGAGGAATTCGTTGCAGTTAATGATAGCGAAGCCTCGGATGCTGAGAGTCCTTGCTTCGAAGCGGAGACAGGTGCCGAGACTCCTGCAGCTAGTTCCGGCGTGATGGGGACGGCTCCCACAAGACATGTAGAAGGAGTGGAGGAGGAGGATCCCGACGTTCCTCTCAAGTGCAAACGGACAAGTGGGTCCCATAGGAAGCAGTTAGTAAAGAAGCCCCGTCGTTAAGCTCCTACGGTCGTTGTAGAGGGCGGACCATCTGTGGCGCTTCCTCCTCTTGCCCCATTAATAGTTGAACCGTCAGTTGCTGCACCGGCGACTGGCGAAGTTGCTCCGGACCTGGGTAGAAATCAGCTTCGTCTTTGTGTAATATGCCTTTTATGTGTTCTAGACAGCTCATTATTTGTCTTGTGATGTAGGAACTGAGGTGATGACAAGCCCGAGAGCTGAAGCCATCGAAAAACAAGGGAAACGTTATGATCCCCTGTTCACTTATAAAGAGGGTGATGAGGCTAGCTATTTTGCCGCCTCAGAAGAATTCGGAGGCCTGACGTTGGTCCTTCGGGCGTCGGGACTTTGAAAGGAAGTCCTGAAGCTTCTAGTTCCTTTGGGTGGACTACAGAGGATTCGGCAAGCGAAAGCGGGCCGACCATTCATATTGACTCCGCCAAGGATTTTCCAATGGAGTCCGTAGAGAGTGATGTGGCCGCCAAGACGTTTGAGGCAACATCATCTTTTGGTATTGTTTCGACCTTTTGACTTTTAGTATTTATTGTGTCCTGCCTAAACACAATCTTGTTGCAGGTGTTCCGCCTCTGGGTGCGTCAACTTCAAGGGAGCCGACCGATCTTCCCGAGGGGTCTAGGGGTGACATGAGCACTTCGACTGCGATGGATGCTGCTATGTTGGATGCACTGTATGGTGACCTACCTCCTTATCGGCCTGAGCCAGCTGAAGGAACAGAGATTGAAGGGACGGTAGTCACGGAGGCATCTTCACTCCCAACTATACCAACAAGTGAGGTGCCATCAGTTTTGCCAGGTGCGGAGCTGAGAGTGATTACAAGTCCTACTTTTCCAACGCTAGTGGTTGAGCCTACTGTCCAGGAAATGGTCACTAGTCCTGCCTCAGTTGTGGCTAGTGTACTGGTTTTCATGAAGACTCTGCCGAGATCATCGCTGACCTCTCATGTTGTTGCAGCCAGTATTCCCGCTATTCCTTCCACAGTAATGTCAACAAGACCGGTGGAATCTTCTGAGGCTGCCCGTCTGCCAAGAGTGGCTGAGGCTGAAAATGAATTCGTAGCTGATATAGTTGATAACTTTTATAAGGGCTTGAAGCGATCCATCGATCTGGTCTTGAAAGGCTTGACTATATCATTTTCTACTTTAAAGGTGGTCCTCTCCCGTAGTATTATGAATATCTGGGACTTCGGAGGGGATGACTAGGTCACTGCATTAGAGCTTCTGGTAGACCAATTTGAGAGGGACGTAGAGGAATGGCTGAAATACACCTAGAGGGGGTGAATAGGTGTAATTGCTAATCTAATGATCTTTTAAAACTTAAGTGAAAATGAGTGATGCAACGATCTCTCAAAACACGACTTGGAGCCGAATACCCCGTGAAGGGTTCTGAACTCCGTCCTCCCAATTCCCCTTAAAATGGGTTAGAGGTGCGCAATGCAACCGTGTTGTATGAGATTTGATCGATCAAGAGATGAATGAAATGCTATGATGAAGTGCACACAAATAATATTACAAGTAATATAAACAAGAGAAGATTGCACAAGTAAAAAGGTTAGTTTTCAAGCAAATAATTGAAGAAAATATAAAGCAAGAGAAATGTAAGGCAAGAATGACGCAAGGCAATCGCAAATACAAATGATTTGTTTCGAGGTTCGAGCCACCGCTCTAGTCCTCGCCTTCACCTCCGTGAAGGGTTTCCACTATCCACCGAGGACGCCTTACAATTTGGTCTACCGAAGACCGAGCACCGAGCTCCACACCTTACAAAAGAACCTCAACCTAAGAGGTTGCTCCACAAGAAGAGAATCACAAGAACAAGAGTGATCACAACAAGATCACTAAACACTTTCTCAAACTCTTTTTACAATCTCTCACTCTTTTTACAACTTCACTATAGAATGAGTAAAGGATTTTTGGCTCTATGAAGTGTGGTGAGAAAACTTCAGTTGTAGAGTGATATTAGCAATCAAACCCAACTGAAAAACAAGCACAAAAGAATTTGGAATGAAAGCTTTAAAAAAAATTTTCTTTTCTCTTTGAAAATAATGAAAACTTAGCTATTTTTCTTGGTTCATAACAAGGACCTATTGCCCTCTATTTATAAGGAGAGAATAGGTTAAAAATATTTTCTTTACACCTAATTTGACCTGAAAAAGGTCCTCAACAACTCTCAAAAAGTCTGTTAAAACAGAAATCAAAAACAGATTTCAGAAATATCCCAAAGAGGAAAGAGCCGTTGGGCTGCAGCAGGCTTGGCGGTCGACCTGTCCGGTCGACCGTCGCCTAGCTGGCAAAGAGCCGTTGGGGCTCCGGTCGACTGTCCGATCGACCGTCCTCTTTGAGGAAACACAATTTCCTTCGGGCGGTCGACCCAGACAACCCGAGAGCAGACTGTTTACAGTCGGGTTGACCGGCCGGTCGACCGACAGACATGCACAGACCGTGCATGTCCTGACACAGGCGCCGGTCGACCGGGCGGTCGGCCGGACTTGCCTGAAACAGAAAAATGGACAGTTTTTGAAGTTGGAAATTTTTGAAACAATATTTTTAAAAATACCTATAACTAAGTATCATGCAAGAACTAGTCTATACACATGTTTTAAACAAGATATTCAATATATAACAAGTTGGATACATGTATATATAAACTAAGGCATAAAACTTAGAAACAAGCATTTTTAAACATAGAATTTGTAAAGGAAAAATGTGTGTGTGTATCCTAGAGCCAAATATCCTACACTCAAACTTTAACATTCTATTCTTACAATGATTCTAAGGACTTCAAGGCTTCAAGATAGGCTTTCTCCATATGATCTTCAATTTTGCATCTTGAGCCCAAAATGAGTTGTCTTGAGTCCAACGCATCTTCCTTTAGGGAAGAAATTATCTATTTGAGATAGAAACCTGAAACACACTTAAACAACAAACGATATTAGTACAAATAACTAATATGTTTTGTAACCATCAAACACACTAAAATTGGGTTGATTGTAACCTTGGGCCAACAATCTCCCCCTTTTTGATGATGACAAAACATATGAGTTATTTAAACAAGTAATGGAAGAAGAGCTTGGAAAGCTCCCCCTCAAACAATGCTATCTATATATCATGAGTATGAAACGCTATGTAAGTATTGAAAAAAAATGTCAACTCAATAAATTTTGTCATAAAACTCAAATAATTAAACAACAAAAGTTATATATCTTTTTCTCCAAAAACTCAAGTGAATAAACAAACTTAAACAAACTTAATAAGCAAATAAGCAAACATATATCTCTTTCTCCCCCTTTTTGTCATACATCAAAAAAGGTTAAAAAACATATTAAAAACAAAAGAATTTTATTTTTAAGAATCAATCATACAAACATTCAACTCACCACAAATAAATGAAAATCTAGCATAATCTAAAGGTTTAGTAAAAATATCGGCGAGTTGAAAATCAGTAGAAACATAGTCTATATCAATATCACCTTTCTCAAAGTGATCTCTAAGAAAATGATACCTAATGTCAATATGTTTTGTTTTACTATGTTGATTAGCATTCTTTGTCATGTGGATTGTACTAGTATTATCACAATAAATCTTAACATGATCAAAGTGTAAATCATAGTCGAGGAGAGTATGTTTCATCCAGAGTACTTGTGCACAACAAGCTCCAGCTGCAACATACTCCGCCTCGGCGGTTGATAGGGCTACAGAGTTTTGCTTTTTGGAAGACCAAGATACAAGACAATTACCTAAGAATTGGCATGTTCCACTTGTGCTCTTCCTATCTACCCTACAACCCGCATAGTCGGCATCCGAATAACTAGTCATTGTAAATTGACCGATTTTCGGATACCACAAACCTAATTCAATAGTGCCCTGAGATACCTAATTATGCGTTTTACCGCAACTAAGTGTGATTCCCTAGGACAAGATTGAAAACGTGCACAAAGACAAACAGAAAACATTATATCCGGCCTACTAGCCGTTAAATAAAGCAAAATTCCTATCATGCTACGATATAATTTAATGTCTACATTATTACCTTGTTCATCCTTGTCAAGCTTCGTAGTGGTTGCCATGGGAGTCTTACTCACTTTAGCTCCTTCAAGCCCGAACCTCTTGATGAGTTCTTTTGTGTACTTGGCTTGATTGATGAATATCCCATCCCTTTGTTGCTTGATTTGGAGTCCAAGAAAGTAGTTGAGCTCCCCCATCATAGACATCTCGAATTCGTCCTTCATGCATGACTCAAAAGCTTGGCAAAGAGACTCATTAGTAGATCCAAAAATAATGTCATCAACATAAATTTGTACTATGAGTATGTCTTTTTCTACATGTTTAGTAAATAAAGTTGTGTCAATTTTACCTTTCTTAAAATCATTTGAAATCAAAAACGAAGACAATCGTTCATACCAAGCCCTAGGGGCTTGTTTCAAACCATAAAGAGCCTTATCTAATTTGAAAACAAAATTAGGATGTGTAGGATCAACAAACCCGGGGGGTTGTTCAACATACACCTCCTCTTCAATATAACCATTTAGAAAAGCACTCTTAACATCCATTTGAAATAATTTGAAATCTTTATATGAGGCATAAGCTAGGGTCATCTGTATGGCTTCGAGTCGTGCTACGGGTGCAAAGGTTTCTTCAAAATCGATTCCCTCGATTTGAGTGTAACCTTGGGCAACTAACCTAGCCTTGTTTCTAACTACATTACCCGATTCATCCAACTTGTTCTTAAAGATCCACTTAGTACCAATTGTTGGTCTATCGTGGGGCCTAGGAACAAGATGCCATACTTGGTTGCGCTCAAATTGATTGAGCTCCTCTTGCATAGCAAGCAACCAATATGAATCGGCCTCGGCTTCGAGGACATTTTTAGGTTCAATATGTGAAATAAATGCAAAATGACCACAATAATCATGAATTTTAGAGCGAGTGGTTACCCCTTTTGATACTTCACCTATGACGAGGTCCTTGGGATGATGAGGATTGAATCTCCAATCCTTTGGTAGTGGTTGAGTAGGCTCCGCCTCATTTGCTTGATGTTCATTTCCTTGGGCCTCTTCCACCTTGGCTTCACTTCCTTCATCATCCTTTGGCTTGTCTCCCATGGTAGAAGCATCTTCCAAGGTCACTTTCTCCAAACCTTCATCCAAAGTATCTATTTCTACAACATTCTTAACAAACAAGTTAGATTTCTCAAACTTAACATGAATAGATTCCTCAATAGTCAAAGATGATCTATTGAAGACTCTATAAGCCTTACTAGTATTTGAGTAACCTACAAAAATAGCCTCATATGATCTAGCATCAAATTTTTCTCTAAGTTATCTTTTGTATTTAAAACAAAACATTTACATCCAAAAACTTTGAAATAAGAAACATTAGGTTTTCTAGAGAAATACATTTCAAAAGAAGTTTTAGATGTATTTTTACATAAGAAAACACGATTTGATATATAGCATGAAGTATTTACGGCCTCCGCCCACAAATAATGTGGTAGACCATATTCACTAAGCATTGTCCTAGCCATCTCTTGCAAAGTTCTATTTTTACGTTCAACTACTCCATTTTGTTGTGGAGTTCTAGGACAAGAAAGTTCATGCTTTATTCCATTTTCTTCACAAAAAGTGGTAAAGGGTAGGTTAATGAACTCACCTCCTCTATCACTTCTTATTCTTATAATTGAAGTGTCTTTTTCCTTTTCAACTCTTTTCTTAAAGGCTTGAAAATGTGAAAAGGCTTGACTTTTATGTTCAAGAAAGAAAACCCAAGTAAAACGCGAAAAATCATCTACCAAAACAAAAGCAAATCTATTCCCACTTAAACTTTTGGTTTGTGTTGGGCCAAATAAATCCATGTGGATTAACTCCAAAGGACGTGATGTCATGATATCCTTAATTGACTTGAAAGAAGACTTAGTTTGTTTCCCAAATTGACATGCGTCACAAACTCGGTCCTTTTCATAATTCAAACAAGGAATACCTTTCACCATTTCCTTTGTGTTAAGCCTAGATATATGGTCAAATGAAATGTGGCCTAATCTTCTATGCCACAACCAAGAGTCGTCATCGAGGACTTTTAAACATGTTATATTACAAGACATATTTAACATATCTATCATATAAACATTACTTTCACGAAAACCGGAAAATACACAAACATTTGAAATTCTATCAATTACTTTACAAACTACATTATCAAAAACTACATCAAATCCTTTATCACATAATTGACTAACACTCAAGAGATTATGCTTGAGGCCGTCTACTAAAACTACATTCTCAATTAAAGGGGATGTGCCAAGTTTTACATTACCGATACCGATGATTTTACCCTTGGCGTCATCTCCGAAGGTGACGGTGCCACCTTCATGGTATCTTGATAGTGTTGCAAAATTGTTGATATCCCAAGTCATGTGCCTTGAGCAACCATTATCAAGATACCACAATCCTCTACGTCGTTGGGCCTTGGATGGTACCTATATCATTTAACAAATTCGTTGATTTTGGTACCCAAATTTTCTTGAGTCCTTGAAAGTTAGTGTTACGAACCCAAACATTATGATGAGATACACTTAGTCTATCATAACAAAAATTGGCTAAGTGCCCTTTCCGCCCACAATGTGAACATGAGAACACTCTAGCATACATAAATGCATGATGTGTATGTGAGGTCTGAGCATGTTTTGGGGGTTTGCCATGACGTAAGGGTTGTGTGGTGTGAACATGAGCATGAGCATGATGAACATTTTTCTTAGGGGCTTGTTTCTTAGGAAACATAGCCTCTATCTTCTTTTTATCAAATTCACAATTTTTCAAAACAATTCCTAATGAGTCTATTCTTTTCTTATGCATGGTAATCTCATTATGATCAACTAATGGGGAATTGCCTTTACAAGAAATCTTATACTTATCAAAATCATTTTTAGTTGTAGCTAAAGTAGAAAGCAAGTCATCCTTTTCTTTAGAAAGATTTAAAACTTGAAGACTAAGAGATTCATTATCCTTTTTCATTTTTAAATATTTTTTCTTTAAGAAATCATAATTGTGAGAAAGTTCTACAAATGCTTCTCCTAGTTCATCCATAGAAAGATCTTCATCAAAAGAAGTGGAAGGGGTTACCTTGGTTGTACTTTCATTAGCCATGAAGCACATGTTGGCGGTGTCGATCTCCTCCTCGGATTCGCTCTCGGAATCCCATGTTGCCTTCATAGCTTTCTTCTTGGAGGGCTTCTTGGATGAGGATGGCTTCACTTTATCCGGACACTCCGCTACAATGTGTCCCGGCTTTTGGCAATTGAAGCATATGATCTTCCTCTCTTCTTTGCCTCCTTGCCATCTCCTTTTACCTTGGAATTTCGCCTTATTGTACATCCTCCGGACATTCTTGACAAGAAGTGAGAGCTCTTCGTCATCTTCTTCTTCATCGTCTTCGTCGGAGTGAGTAGCTAGACTTTTGAAGGCTATAGTCTTCTTCTTGGAGGGAGCCATATCCTCCCTTGCTTTCCTCTCCATCTCATGGGTTTTTAGATTCCCAATGAGACCAATTAGCTCTATCTCATCCTTGTCGTTGAGTTCCTTCAAGGTTGTAGCTTTTACTTCCCATGAAGGAGGAAGAGCCCGGATGATCTTTCTTACTCTTTGATCATTGTTGATGTCCTCACCTAGAGAAGAAAGTCCATTAGTAATCTTTGTAAATTTTGTAACCATATCATCTATGGTTTCATTCTCTTGCATGCTAAAATTTTCATATTGGGACCGAAGAAGGTCTATCTTGGCCCTCTTCACTTGTGATGTCCCCTCATGTGTGACTAACAAATGGGTCCAAATCTCGTATGCGGATTTGCAATGGATGACTCTAGCTATGTCATCATCATTGAGGGCTTGAAGGAGTGCATAATGAGCCCTAGCATTGGCATCAAACTCCTTGGTCTCAATTTCGGACCAAGTAGATTCATCACCGGGGGGTACACTAAAGGATTTAGTCACGGCCTTTGCAACTCGACTACCTAGAGATTGCAAGAACACGGTCATCTTAACCTTCCATATGGGAAAGTTAAGTCCATCAAACTTAGGGGGTGTCTTAATACCATCGGCCATGTTTACTAAGTGAGTATGAATGAAATGATTAGCAATATGAGGATCTCTCTAAGGTTGTTAAGCCAAATCCTAGAGTCCAAGCTCTGATACCAATTGAAATACACCTAAAGGGGGGGTGAATAGGTGTAACTGCTAATCTAATGATCTTTTTAAACTTAAGTGAAAATGAGTGATGCAACGATCTCTCAAAATACGACTAGGAGCCGAATACCCCGTGAAGGGTTCTGAACTCCGTCCTCCCAATTCCCCTTAAAATGGGTTAGAGGTGCGCAATGCAACCGTGTTGTATGAGATTTGATCGATCAAGAGATGAATGAAATGCTATGATGAAGTGCACACAAATAATATTACAGGTAAGATAAACAAGAGAAGATTGCACAAGTAAAGAGGTTAGTTTTCAAGCAAATAATTGAAGAAAATATAAAGCAAGAGAAATGTAAGGCAAGAATGACGCAAGGCAATCGCAAACACAAATGATTTGTTTCGAGGTTCGAGCCACCGCTCTAGTCCCCGCCTTCACCTCCGTGAAGGGTTTCCACTATCCACCGAGGACGCCTTACAATTTGGTCTACCGAAGACCGAGCACCGAGCTCCACACCTTACAAAAGAACCTCAACCTAAGAGGTTGCTCCACAAGAAGAGAATCACAAGAACAAGAGTGATCACAACAAGATCACTAAACTCTTTCTCAAACTCTTTTTACAATCTCTCACTCTTTTTACAACTTCACTATAGAATGAGTAAAGGATTTTTGGCTCTATGAAGTGTGGTGAGAAAACTTCAGTTGTAGAGTGATATTAGCAATCAAACCCAACTGAAAAACAAGCTCAAAAGAATTTGGAATGAAAGCTTTAAAACAAATTTTCTTTTCACTTTGAAAACAATGAAAACTTAGCTATTTTTCTTGGTTCATAACAAGGACCTATTGCCCTCTATTTATAAGGAGAGAATAGGTTAAAAACATTTTCTTTACACCTAATTTGACCTGAAAAAGGTCCTCAACAACTCTCAAAAAGTCTGTTAAAACAGAAATCAAAAACAGATTTCAGAAATATCCCAAAGAGGAAAGAGCCGTTGGGCTGCAGCAGGCTTGGCGGTCGACCTGTCCGGTCGACCGTCGCCTAGCTGGCAAAGAGCCGTTGGGGCTCCGGTCGACCGTCCTCTTTGAGGAAACACAATTTCCTTCGGGCGGTCGACCGGGCGGTCGACCCAGACAACCCGAGAGCAGACTGTTTACAGTCGGGTTGACCGGCCGGTCGACCGACAGACATGCACAGACCGTGCATGTCCTGACACAGGTGCCGGTCGACCGGGCGGTCGGCCGGACTTGCCTGAAACAGAAAAATGGACAGTTTTTGAAGTTGGAAATTTTTGAAACAATATTTTTAAAAATACCTATAACTAAGTATCATGCAAGAACTAGTCTATACACATGTTTTAAACAAGATATTCAATATATAACAAGTTGGATACATGTATATATAAACTAAGGCATAAAACTTAGAAACAAGCATTTTTAAACATAGAATTTGTAAGGAAAAATGTGTGTGTGTATCCTAGAGCCAAATATCCTACACTCAAACTTTAACATTCTATTCTTACAATGATTCTAAGGACTTCAAGGCTTCAAGATAGGCTTTCTCCATATGATCTTCAATTTTGCATCTTGAGCCCAAAATGAGTTGTCTTGAGTCCAACGCATCTTCCTTTAGGGAAGAAATTATCTATTTGAGATAGAAACCTGAAACACACTTAAACAACAAATGATATTAGTATAAATAACTAATATGTTTTGTAATCATCAAAACACACTAAAATTGGGTTGATTGTAACCTTGGGCCAACAATGGCGCCGTCTCAGCCGTTCAGACCTGGAGTCTTCGGTTGATGAGCAGCTGCGCACCTTATCGCTCAAATGCATGAGGCCCATCTTGCCGCTCAAGAAGCTGCTAAGGCCATTTCTTCGGACTTGAAAGCCTTGAAAACAATGCAAGTAGAGCTTGGGACACCATAGATGCTTCTAATAGTGCTCTTCTTGACGCTGAAGACAAAATTGAGAAGGCCAAGGAGATGATCAGGAAGGGAAATCTTCTCTTTATCCAAGGCTGAACCAGTGCGTCTTGAAGAGACTGCGCAGTTTGAGCAGCTTAAGGCTCAGAGTGACAAGCTCTCGCGATAGGGGTTAGCTCAAAGGGCGACCTTGGCCGAGGTCGAGACTCTCTTGGCCCAGACGGCAAATTTTGACGAGGCTGAGCTGAGGTCACAGGCGCTTGTCAGGGCTACTAATGATAAGAAGACAAGGCTCGCCTTCCTTGAGAAACGGATCAGATCTTATGATGCACGCCAGTAGCCTGTAATATTTGTGTCTCCATGTATCCCTTCTTTTTGGAATCAATGAAAATAATTTTTGTTTTGACTCCCTGTCGAATCTCCAACTTGTTCTTCTTTCTGAATTTGTCGCTTCCAAGTTGTATTGCAGCCACTTGAGATCATAGTCTATGCTAGATTAGATAATGAGATTTGGCTACCTGCCGGTTCAGAGGTCGCACTGACGTAACCGGTTGAGGAGTCACCAAACTCAAGATTAGCCTTTACGGGACTAAAAGGGTAATACTTGTCTTTTGTAAATGTCAACAAGTATCGGTGAGACCTGTCTTTTGTAGATGTCAACAGGCTCAGGATTGAGACTTGGCTGTCTGCTGGTTCAGAGGTCGCAATGACATAACCGATTGAGACGCCACCAAGCTCAAGGTTGGTGATACTTGTCGTTTGTAAATGTCAACAAGTATCGAGACCTGTCTTTTGTAAATGTCAACAGACTCAAGGTTGAGACTTGTCTTTTGTAAATGTCAACAAGCTCGAAATTGAGACTTAGCTGTCTGCTGGTTCAGAGATTGCAATGACATAACCGATTGAGATGCCACCAAGCTCAAGGTTGGAGATACTTGTCTTTTGTAAATGTCAACAAGTATCGAGACCTGTCTTTTGTAAATGTCAACAGGCTCAAGGTTGAAACTTAGTTGTCTGCTGGTTCAGAGGTCGCAATGACATAACCGATGAGACGCCACCAGGCTCAAGGTTGGTGATACTTGCCTTTTGTAAATGTCAACAAGTATCGAGACCTATCTTTTGTAAATGTCAACAGGCTCAAGGTTGAGACTTGTCTTTTGTAAATGTCAACAAGCTCAAAATTGAGACTTAGCTGTCTGCTAGTTCAGAGGTCGCAATGACATAACCGATTGAGACGCCACTAAGCTCAAGATTGGTGATACTTGTCTTTTGTAAATGTCAACAAGTATCGAGACTTGTCTTTTGTAAATGTCAACAGGCTCAAGGTTGAGACTTGTCTTTTGTAAATGTCTACAAGCTCGAAATTGAGACTTAGCTGTCTGCTGGTTCAGAGGTCGCAATGACATAACTGAGTGAGATGCCACCAAGCTCAAGGTTGGTGATACTTGTCTTTTGTAAATGTCAACAAGTATCGAGACCTGTGTTTTGTAAATGTCAACAGGCTCAAGGTTGAGACTTGTCTTTTGTAAATGTCAACAAGTTCGAAATTGAGACTTAGTTGTCTGCTGGTTCAGAAGTCGCAATGACATAACCGATTGAGACGCCACCAAGCTTATGGTTGGTGATACTTGTCTTTTGTAAATGTCAACAAGCATCGAGACTTGTCTTTTATAAATATCAAAAGGCTCAAGGTTGAGACTTATCTTTTATAAATGTCAATAAGCTCAAAATTGAGACTTAGCTGTCTGCTGGTTCAGAGGTCGCAATGACATAACCGATTGAGATGCCACCAAGCTCAAGGTTGTAATGAAATTTGGGAAAAGATCTCATTTTCACGGGGAGAAACGAAAAAATCACTGTCATAGGTTTAATGTTAACGTAACAGTGAGATGTATATGTGGTCTTACCATTCTATGGATGAGAATTGGTAAGTGATTTTGGAGATCTCATTTTCACAGGGAGAAACGAGGGAATCACTGTCATAGGTTTAATGTTAACGTAACAGCGAAATGTATATGTAGTTTTACTATTCTATGGATGAGAATTGGTAAGTGGTTTTGGAGAGGGAATCAAATGGGAATAGGTCCCTTAGGATTTTTAGCAAACCCTCAGCTGTCAACGGGTTTGATATGCTTTTATCAACTACTGTTTGAGTCGGGCTAGCCATGCTATTCCCCTCAGCATGATGAGTTATCGAGAACTTATGTTGGACCTAAAGGCCAACATTTTCCTCTGTCCTTAATCGTTAAGGATGTTGATCATCTTGTTAACGTATGTGTAACCGTGATTCTCCTTTGATACAACCAGTGTATGGCCAGGTTCCTACTGATTTATAATCATATGATCTCGCTTGGAGGAAGAGAAAGGCTCTCTTTACATGTACCTTGGATAGGAAGGTTTTGATCAGAGGTGTAATGTTAACTTGATCATGAGAAGGATCCTTAATCAAGGATAATACTTCTTTAAGAACTTGCCATTGATCGGCATCATGAGTAAATCGCCATCTGAAGTCATAAGATGGTATGCTCCGTTTGAATAGACTGTTTCTATTACAAACAGTCCTTCCCATTTAGGCTGAAATTTGCCTTTAGTCTTGTGCGTCATAATCATCGATCGTCTGACGGCTAAAACCAGATCTCCTTTCTGAAAGACTCTCTGTTTGACCTTCTTATTGAAGGCTTTTGAAATTCGAGCTTGATACAGCTCGATGTATTGCTGGGCTTGTAGTCTCTTCTCATCTAGGGCTTCGAGCTCTTGATGACGCAACCGATCATTGTCTTCTGATGTGATCTTAGTCATTAGAGCGACTCGCAATGACGGCATCTGGATTTCCAACGGGATGACTGCTTCACACCCGTACACCAGGGAGAAAGGTGTATTGCCTGTCGGTGTCCGAACCGTGGTTCGGTAGGCCCAAAGACATTCACCAAGCTTTTCGTCCCAATCTTACTTGTTCGAGGAGACAAACTTCTTGAGTAGCTTGATGATCGTTTTGTTGAATGCTTCCGCCAAGCATTAACGGCAGGATTATAGGCAGTTGAAGCCACATTCTGAATTCGATATTTATCGCAGAACTGATGAATACCTGGCTTATGAATTGGGGACCATTATCATGGATGATCCGCCTAGGGACACCAAATCGATAGATGACATGGTGTTTGATGAAATTAACCACGTTAGAGGCTTTAACTTCAACCAGTGGTATGCCTTCTGCCCACTTTGAAAAATAATCAGTTATTGCCAAGATAAACTGGTGACCTCTTGTCGAAGAGGGGCTAATCGGCCTTACGACGTCTATTCCCCATGCTTCAAATGGCCATGAAGCAACAGTCAGGTGGAGCAACTCTGAAGGCTTGTGTATGAAGTCCGCATGCATCTGGCATGCTTTACACCTTCGTGCATATTGGATGGCATCAGCTATCATGGTTGGCCAATAGTATCCAAGCCTATGCAGTCTGTCTTTGAAGTTTGGACCTGGCTGATGAGCCGCAAATACCGTTATATGCTTCTTTGAGCACTTCCTGTGCCTCTGAATTAGAAAGGCACCGAAGGAGGATACCGTCATATGAACGACGGTAAAGTGTCTTCAAAGTTGGATCGTAGTAGAAACGAAGAGACCTTCGTCTGCTAGATGCCACCTCTTTAGTATCATCTGGCAGCAGACCATGTAAAGTATAGTCGATGAGAGGAAATCGCCAGTTTCTCGGCTCAAGATCCGTGGAGACATTATAGACTTCTCGGGTTTTTAACATATGGTTAGAGCACACAAGATGTCGAGTTGCCACTGTGAGGTGATACTCAGTGTCGGCTGGCAAGGCAAGTGTTGTTGCTAATGCAGCAAGAGCGTCTGCCCTGGTATTCTGAGATCGGGACACGTGCCCGATATAGAAACCTTCAAATAGATTGGCCAATTCGATGACCGTGTGATAATAAGGTACCAAGTCTTCATGACAGACCTCATATTCGCCTTTAACCTGATTGATAATCAGTTTTGAATCATCGTAGGCTTCAAGATAGCGTACCCCCATTCCATGGGGAGTTGAAGACCAATGAGCAGAGTATTATAATCTGCTACATTGTTGGAGCATGATTCTGTCAGAGAAAATGCTCTGGGGAGGACATGATTCTGTGGGGAGATAAACACAACCCCCACTCCGGCAACGATCTTTCCCTAAGGGCCTATTCATGATGCTCCATCGAAGAACATCTGCCACACTTCCTCCTCTGAAGTCATATTAGACTCGAAGACGTCGTCCGGAATATCTTCGTGAAGTTTTGAGTTCTCAGGCACTGGATGAGCAGCCAAGAATTCTGCGATGGCCTGACCTTTAATTGCCTTCTGAGGGATAAAGATCATATCGTATTGAGACAATAAAAGTGCCCATTTAGCCAATCTTGAATTCAATGATCCTGGCTTCATCATGAGAAGACGCAAAGAATTTACTCTGGAGATGACATGTATGGTTTGGCCAACCAAATAATGTCGTATCTTCTGAACGGCAAAGACAAGAGCTAAACACTCTTTCTTGATAGGATTATAGCGAGATTCTGCTCCTATGAGAGTCTGACTCAGATAGTAAATGACCTGCTCATGACCATTGTCGTCCTTTTGAGCGAGGAGGGCACCGAGAAAATAGTCCATAGCTTTCACATAAAGCAAGAATGGTTTTCCTGATGTAGGGGCCACTAAGACTGGAGGTTTTGTGAGATACCTCTTGATGTCTTCATAAGCTTCCTGACAAGCTTGATCCCATACGAAGGAAGCACCCTTTTTCATGAGTCGGGTGAACGGTTGACAGCGGCCTGAGAGATTTTCGATGAATCTTCTAATATAAGCCAGTCTACCTTGCAAGCCTCTAAGCTCTTTGAGGTTCCTTGGTGGATGCATGCTTTGGATGGCTTTGACCTTGTCTGGGTCGAGATGAATTCCTTTTGATGTAACAATAAACCCAAGAAACTTGCCATTTGACACTCCCAAGAAGGATTTTGTCGGATTCATTTTCAGTTGATGAGCCCGCATTATATCGAACATCGTTCTCAGATCGCGAAGATGGTCATCCTTATTGCGACTTTTGACAGCGATGTCATCAACATAGCATTCTACCGTTTTTCAGAGGTGCTTGCGGAAGATTGTACTCATTGCCCGCTGATAGGTCGCTCCAGTGTTCTTCAGTCCGAAGGGCATCACGGTGTAGCAGTATACCTCCAAGGGTGTTCGGAACGAAGTATGCTTTTCATCGTCGGGGTACATTCTAATCTGATTGTACCCTGAAAAGCCGTCCATGAAAGACATTATTTCGAATCCACATGTGTTGTCAATCATGACATCGGTGATGGGCAGTGGGAATTCGTCTTTAGGACAGGCCGTATTGAGATCACGATAGTCGATGCAGATCCGTATCTTCCCGTTCTTCTTGAGGACGGGGATGATGTTAGTGACCCAATCTGGATGTTGTTCCCCCGGATGAAGCCACATGCAATGAGCTTGTGAACTTCAGCTTCAATAGCTTCCATAATGTTTGGGCGAAATTGACGTTGTTGCTGCTTGACTAGCTTAGCGTCGGGCTTGATGCTCAGACGGTGCATGGTGACTTGTGGATCGAGTCCGGGCATGTCTTCGTAGCTCCATGCGAAGACGTCTATATATTCCTTTACGAGTATTATCAATTCTTCCTTTTTGTAAGTGATAGGCTTTCACTTATAAAAATAGGCTTAAGGTGGTCTTGGCTACCCAAGTTGACCCGCATCACCTTGTCTTCAGTAGGTGACTCGCGCAATTCGAATCTCTTTTCCCATTGGAGATGTAGTTGCTGGGCCCATGGTTCCTCATCAGTCGCTTCCGCGGGCTCAAATTGACTGCATGAAGTCATATTAACGGTGAGGTTCTCGAACATTATTCCCACACTGACATCTAAGTCCCACTCGGAGGATGAGACTGAATGTGTTGGAATTGGTTCATCGTCCTTGACTTAAGTCGTTGCTAATGATGTGGGTGTGACATATCCCAACTCCCTGTGTGTACTATCATAGTAGTTTGCAGGCTTCCCTTTTGGCACAAAGTTACTCATCAAACTACGCCTTCCTTTTCCAAAATTCAGGCATGCTCTATGCTTTAGATCGTATCCCATTTTTTTCATAATATGGCGTGCTGGTCGTGCGTAATGGAAGAACTGTGGAGTGTCCGAGTCTGAACTTGAATTTGTGGTTATGGGTCCCCGTTGCTGGGTTCTACCGAAGATTATTGTTGACTGACCTTCTTTAGATGGAGGGATTACTAGCGTGGGCCCTTCTATAGCTTCCATGGGTGTACTGGACGCACTTGGTTTATGCAAAGGTATATGCAGAGAGCTATTCGTAATAAGCTCAAATAACCCAACACTCGCAGAATAATCGAAAGAAATATTATCATTAATTACCCATTCACCTTCATCTTCAGAAGGGTTATTACATTGGGGATTATTAAGACATGCTATAATTGGTTCACCAATCAGAATAGCTGGCATGCCTGCTTCGGATTCTGAATCCGCCTCCTTGCCACTTTCATCCTCGTCTGGCAATGGTTCTTTAGGTGTCCCACCGGCCTCTTGATATAGGAGGGCGTCAGTGAAGTAATTTTCTACCCCTTGGAATGGTTGCTTCTTAGTAAAGATAGTTCATACTATCGCATCATCTTTAACATATTTAAAGCACTAGTGCAGAGTGGAGGGAACGATCAAGTTGGCGTGGATCCATGGTCGTCCTAGCAGCAGGTTATATAATGTGTCAGCGTCAATAACATAGCACATCACTTCTGACTTCAGGCTCCCGATTCGGCAACAGAGTCGAATTTTCTCAAGTGGATGACTACTCTCGGCATTGAAACCGTATATTGTAGTGGTGGTTACAGACAACCTATGTAGTGGTATGCCGAGGAAGAAAAGAAGCCTTTTGGGGATGATGCTGAGTGCAGACCCCGGATCGACTTGAATTCTTTCAATGCACGTTGAACCGATATATCCAGTGTAGTACAGAGGTCGATCATGCTTGTTGTCTTTGAGAAGCATATCTTCCACCGTAAAGGTAATAGCGGGCACCTTTGATTGTGTGTGATGACATTCTGGGCAAGAAGACTGAGCATCATCGTCAGGGACCTCTGGCATGTATGTCAGAAATGATTCTGAATTAGCCAGCGCATCTCTAAATGCTTCTTTTATCTGTTTTAAGAGACGAAGGAGCTCGTGTATTGTAATACGAGCTGGGATATTAGCCAAATGGGCCAATATGTCAAAACGAAAGGGTGTATCAAGCCCTAGTCCTGGAGGTTTCTTCAACACATGGTCGAATCAGACTTCCTTAGGTTTCTCCTTTCCCTTGGTTGGAACTGGAGCGGATGCTGATATTTTTACTGACATTGTTTACTGTTGTATCTCGTCAGTAGACTTCTGATACTGCCTCAAGTATGCTTTTCCAAATCGAGTGTCGGTCAGTTGAAGTGCGTCGGCATGTGATCATACACATATTTTGCATTCTTTCATTACACTCCTACATTTATCGTGTAATAAATCTGCTAATTTTCTTGTCTTAAATGTTTATTTTACAGAAGATAATAATGAAGAGAAAGAGGATTAAACTAAATAAATACTAGTTAAAATCAGATTTAACTGGATCTATTTGGTTGGCTGAGGATGATCCTAGATCTAGTTAGAACAAATCAAGGATTGGGGCAAATGTTCAGCTGAAGATCAGAGCAAATCAAAATGATAACACCAAATGGAAACTGACAAATTCAGATTTCTATAAATCCATTTTGGTTAGATAAAGATCAACTGAGGATAATATCAAATACAGAGAGAGAAGATCAACGGATGAGATGAAGCAAGTTTGATTCAGATTCTGACTGGATACATTTTAGTATTCGAATCATAACATTTGCTACGGAATCTCAATTCTAATAATTCAAGATGATCCAGAAAGCAGACTTATAAAGCTACAACTCTTATGTTGATTATTATTTCGAATTCTGTCATTTGATAAGTGATATTCAGCAATCAACATGCCAATAAACTGCAGATCAGAACTAAATATCCACCTCAAATCAAGTTTGAAGATAAGGGAGTTCAAAAATTGCCAGATTTACTTATCTTCATACTCCTCTACCCTCTTCATTTCTCTTATAAATACCTGCACTCAAAGGCAAAAGGGACGACCATGCAGAGATAGGATTTAGCCAAATTTTCCATTTCTTAGTTTAGGTTTTTCTTTTCTTTTTATGTAACTTGTATGTAAGCTTAGGTTAGATGATGATTTATGTAAGTAAGAGAGAGAGAGAGGCATATGTTGAGAGTGACACCGATGTACCCTCCTCCTTTCTTCCATCATTTCAAGCAATAAAAGGTAATATTTTTATGTTCTTCTTTACTTTCCTTTTCTTTTGCTTTCTTCTTCCTCTTTCGACTTTACCTCGTTTGTTTTTGATGAGAATGCAAGTGAATTCCAAAGCACAAGTATAACGATGTTCTGTGAGTGCCAACGATAGTTCATGAAGACGTTCTCCTCCTCAAGATCCGCATCACTTCATGCTTGCCCCGCTTGATGATATAATGCGAACAGGGACTGAGCTCGAGCCTATGATCTATGCGTTGAACGCCTCCGAAGCAAAGGTAGAACATGCAAAGGTTTTCAGGTAAGTCATCAATGAAACTAGGTAAGTATTTCTTCATCTTCTTTCTTTTCATTTATTTCTGTAAATTAAATCACCAACACTCATCTTCCAACTCTTTCTTTCCCGACTCATTTGTACATAGTCGCTTTCATCGTTTTCTGATTTTTTCCACCTTCTTCATCTCTCATTTTCTTTCTAACTTTCACATAATTCTTTTTCATTTTTATTTCTTAAAAACAAAGAAGAACTTTCGTTTTATTTTCATAAAGATTTCAACATAAAACTTTGAATGCTTCCATCGTAAACCCTCCTTGTGGATCACGACCCGCATAGCCACTTGCTATAGCGGTAAGAATTGAGCACTTACACATTTTTATTAAAAGTTCTGAAATTTAGTATTTTGTGTGCAGGTTTTGCCTCAATCAAATTTTGGTGCCGTTGCCGGGGAGGGTAACGGTTTTTATTGAAATCTAATTTTTACTGAAAATTTTTTAGAACTAAAACGAATTTTCTTCTCTGTTGCAGGTTATAGGGCAAGCAAAGCAGGAAAATAAGATTGCAGTAACATATAAGTGGTCTTGGGCCTCTGCTCTAGAAAGCAGAGACCAAGGGCCCTCTGATTTGCCGCGTTTTCGCGGCCAAAGCCGCGTATCCACGGCAAAAAGGAGTTGACTACTAACTTTGTTTTTTTGCAGGGCTGCTTGCTTTGCAAAATTCTAGTTTTCTGCAATTTATTTTTTCTTATATGCCATCACCAAAAAGCCTGCTAATAAATCAACAGCAAAACGTTTGTTGAAAAAGTTAAAAAATTGATTAGACATTTGCATTTTAGGCACGTGTTTTTTCAATTCATTTTCTTTACTGTTGAAAAGTGCTGGAGCAAGGTACTCACTTATTGCATCTAGAATAAGGCTCATCTCTTGGTTGATTTACATCGCTTTGAGTGAATCTCATTTACATATCTTGTACACTTGCACAAATTGATTTTAAGGCACCACCCATTAACAAGATAAGGTGGGGATTTAATCACCCTTCCTTGACCTAAAAATCAGATTCCAAGCACTCACTAACCCAAGCCTAACTAAAAATGAGTAGACATTGGCCCTAGGGACATCTCGGACTCAATTAGGAGATTATCCTAAGGGGGAAGGTGTTGGAATTTGACTCCTGTCAAATCAGTGTATAGGAAAGGGATTGAGGGCCAAAAGCCTGAAGGTTGGTGGTTATTTAATTAAGGAACATCTTTGACGGAAAACCTCCCACCAACCTTGCCCTTACCTGGCTGATTAGCTTGTGGTCAAAGTCTGCATTAAACCTCCCGTGGACAGTCTAATCAGTTAGGAGTCGTCTAGGTCATAGGTCTACCCTAACTTAGTTAGAATTTTTTCCTTTTATTTATTTGCTTATTTGTTTGTTTTTTCTTTCTTTTTGTTTGTATTCTATTGTGTGATATGGCTTATAATAATAATTTTTTCAATTTCAATAATAATCCATATTACACACCGACTTCATTTTCGGATATTACAAACCCGACATATCACGACTTTAACCAACCTAGTGTGCCGGATTGGTCTTATCTGAATCAATATAACCCATGTCCCCAATCTAATAACCATAATTTCCATAATAATTTCAACTCTTCACAGAGTCAGTGGGGATTCACCTCCCCCGATCATAATTTTCAACCAACTTGGTCCCCTTCTCCACCTTGTCCACAATATTTCCAAGATTCATACTCAGTTCCACCAGTCCAAAATAGAAAACTATCAATTTTGGTAATGAGTATGCGTGAGTCCAAATACAAATCCCAAAATCTGATGGACTCACAATTTCACCACCAATTTCAAGACAATACTTCATCTTTTCATCAATATAATGAACCTATCAACTATGAAAAGATGCTTGAAGCCATGACTCAGGCTTAAAACACTCGTAATTGTGACATAGATATGATGGTCCAATCTCTACGTTCCCACCGTTTGACTAGTTCTGAAGTCACTAACCATTCTGTTAGAGCCGAAGAGTCATGTAGTTTTGGAAATCAAGATTCCATTTCAGAATAATCATTTGAACTTGCCCAAACTCCAAATGAAACTAATAGTTTGGCAAGTTATCCCTTGCCTGAAATAGAACTTGAAAATGAGTATGATCATGAACTTCAACTTAGTGATTCAATTCTACTCCCTGATTCAATAATGACTCCGGTGTCTGCACCTGATTTCAATCTTTTTCCCAAGTCAACATTGGATCTTGTACCAATTCATCATGAATTGAATCACCCATCTTTGATGATCATATTGAACTTGACCAATTTTACAATCTTGAAAATCCCATTGATAAATTGGCAAGTTCTCATTTTTTTGATATTGAACTCAATGAGATATGTGACCTAGATTCCCAAATCTGTGATCTAGTTCAACTTTCTGAATCAATATTGACTCCTGTTTTATTACCAGACTTGAGTAACATTTTAGAGTCAGTTTTGATTCCACTACCTATCATTCTTGAACTTGAATCACCAACATTAAGTCACATTCTATTGTTGGAAAATAATTGTGGACTTGAGTTTTAACTTCTTGACTTGGACCCAATTCCTGAACTTATTTTGACTCCTGAACCTTTACTTGACTTAAGTCGCCTTCCTGAGTCGGTATTAGTTCCTGTACTTCCTGAATCCAAGTCAATCATTCTATCTTTTCACACTCCATTTTGGGATGGGTGGTTGACAAATTTGACTCTTAAATTTGTTATGGAATTTGGAAATTAGATGGGGTTAAATTTTTAATAAAAATACTTCATGGATACACAATTTTAATGGGTTATATAAAAGAAATTTCTGGTGGGTTCCTCCGAACCTCAAGAAAAGTTGATTGGGCCGCATTTCGTAGACCAATCATACCACCACCGGAACCACCACCTTAAGGTAACATTTTCCTTCCCTTCTTCTTTTTCATACATCTATGCATTAATTCATACATTGAGGACAATGCATGAGATAGGTGTGGGGAGGGTCTAACATAACTTAGTTTTTTCTTTTTATTAAAAAACAAAAAATAATTAACATTTTTCTTTACTTTTAAAAAAAAACTTTTTGAAAATAGAAACAATATTTTGATATATTTTTTTGTAAGAAATTAAGTTAATTTTAAGGAATAGGAAAATCCAAATTAGGATTTCTTATACTTGGTCAAAATAAGATTATTTGTTTGATTTTTAGGGTTAGGAAGAAAATTTGTCAAAGTAATTTAGTCTTGATCTTTACCTTGATGAAATATGCACACTTCATACACTTACACACTTAGGGTTCAAAAACAAAGATTCTTATGCCTTATAAAAAAAAAGAGAAAAAAAATATGAACAAGTCTAATTATTGATTAGCTAGGTGCTTTGGCCTAAGCAAGCCTTAGTATTTATGCGAAAGATGATTAGATAAGTTTAAGAAAAATATAAAATCCTCTGATTAAGCTGGGTATTTGTGCCTAATAAAGCATAAGTATTCACGCCTAAAAGTGGTTCATATAATAAAATCCTTAGTTTTGTGGCCTTGTTTGCTCGAGTCCTTAAGTCCTTGGGGTGTTTTCTCACCCGGTGCCCTAAGACCATTTGGTTTGGGAGTCATCGATTAAAGGCTCGTTACATGAGCAGATTAGAAAGCCTAATAGAATTAAGGAATAATATCATATATATATATATATATATATATATATATATATATGTAAATAAATAAGGCATAAGAATTAGAGTTAAAGAACCCTTAGTCAAAATTTTCACAGTCACAAGTGCATATGACTTAGGGTAAAGTAATAGACTAGATGAGAAGTACAATTTGACTTCTTACCTTGATTGATAACAAATTTTTGAATAGAGACTAAGTTTAGGAATGAAAATTCAGTTTTCCTATAACTTATAGATTGCTTAAATCTTACAATTATATTTCAAATATTTTTCTCTTTCAAAATGTTTTTTTCGAAAATACTAACTCTTTGTTTCTCTTTCTTTATGGATTTTGTGGGTGTAATCCGCTGAAAACCTTCACGAGACAAAACTCGTCCTCTAGGGGAAACCTAGAGGTTTAATGGCTTGTTGCACATGCTCAGTGCAATCGCGTGACCTGTTAAAGTGGTCTAATAATTCTTAGTATAGTTTAGTTATTTTGCTCGAGGACGAGCAAAAGATAGGTGTGGGGGTGTGATCATACAAATATTTTGCATTCTTTTTATTACACTCCTACATTTTTCGTATAATAAATCTGCTAATTTTCTTGTCTTAAATGTTTATTTTGCAGAAGAAAATAATGAAGAGAAAGAGGATTAAACTAAATAAATACCATTTAAAATCAGATTTAACTAGATCTATTTGGTTAGCTGAGGATGATCCCAGATCTAGTTAGAACAAATCAAGGATTGGGGCAAATGTTCAGCTGAAGATCAGAGCAAATCAAAATGATAACACCAAATGGAAACTGACAAATTCAGATTTCTATAAATCCATTTTGGTTAGCTAAAGATCAACTGAGAATAATATCAAATACAGAGAGAGAGAAGATCAACGGATGAGATGAAGCAAGTTTAATTCAGATTCTGACTGGATACATTTTAGTATTCGAATCATAACTTTTGCTACAGAATCTCAATTCTGATGATTCAAGATGATCCAGAAAGCAGACTTACAAAGCTACAACTCTTATGTTGATCATTATTTCGAATTCTATCATTTGATAAGTGATATTCAGCAATCAACATGCCAACAAACTGCAGATCAGAACTGAATATCCACCTCAAATCAAGTTTGAAGATAAGGGGAGTTCAAAAATTGTCAAATTTACTTATCTTCATACTCCTCTACCCTCTCCATTTATCCTATAAATACCTGCACTCAAAGGCAAAAGGGACGACCATGCAGAGATAGGATTTAGCCAAATTTTCTATTTCTTAGTTTAGGTTTTTCTTTTCTTTTTATGTAACTTGTATGTAAGCTTAGGTTAGATGATGATTCATGTAAGTAAGAGAGAGAGAGAGGCATATGTTGAGAGTGACACCGATGTACCCTCCTCCTTTCTTCCATCGTTTCAAGCAATAAAGGTAATATTTTATGTTCTTCTTTACTTTCCTTTTCTTTTGCTTTCTTCTTCCTCTTTCTACTTTACCTCGTTTGTTTTTGATGAGAATGCAAGTGAATTCCAAACACAAGTATAACAATGTTGTGTGAGTGCCAACGATAGTTCATGAAGACGTTCTCCTCCTCAAGATCCGCATCACTTCATGCTTGCCCCGCTTGATGATATAATGCGAACGGGGACTGAGCTTGAGCCTATGATCTATGCGTTGAACGCCTCCGAAGCAAAGGTTTCCAGGTAAGTCATCAATCAAACTAGGTAAGTATTTCTTCATCTTCTTTCTTTTCGTTTATTTCTGTAAATTAAATCACTAACAATCATCTTCCAACTCTTTCTTTCCCGACTCATTTGTACATAGTCGCTTTCATCGTTTTCTGATTTTTTCCACCTTCTTCATCTCTTATTTTCTTTCTAAATTTAACATAATTCTTTTTCATTTTTATTTCTTAAAAATAAAAAAGAACTTTCATTTTATTTTCATAAAGATTTCAACATAAAACTTTGAATGCTTCCATCGCAAACCCTCCTTGAGGATCACGACCCGCATAGCCACTTGCTATAGCGGTAAGAATTGAGCACTTGCACATTTTTATTAAAAGTTCTGAAATTTCGTATTTTGTGTGCAGGTTTTGCCTCAATCAGCATGCATTGTGCAAGCATGCTTTTCTCCTTCTGAATCGCTGAGGGAAGCCGACGTAAGATTGTCATCGTCTGGCAGGACAGAGATGATATTGCAAGATTTGCCCTTTGACTTGGACTTCTCTGAATCCTGCTATACGTCTTGGACGAGGTCTGGGTGTATCCACATGACTTCCCCTGTCTCCAATGTTAAGGGAACGAGACCCTTATTATCTTGAGTTATAGCTGAAGGATGCTTGACTTCCAACCGCGGCGCGGGGACTAGATAGGTCCCGTCAGGAACTGTGACCTTTAGGGTTTTGCCGAACTCAAGGGTCACCATATTGGCAGTAACTTTCTTCTGCTCTGACTTTAGTGTCAGGACTCCAGCATCGATCATGGCTTAGATTCTGTCCTTGAGGACATAGCACTTGTTGGTAAGATGGTGAATCATCCTGTGATAAAGACAGTATTTGGGATCATTCGTGCGTCTTATCTCATTGGGACGCCGAACATCTGGCAGCTTCATTTTATTCCCTTTGTGGAGAAAATGGAATATCGTGACCACCTGATCATCTCTGAAGGAGTACTATTTTCGAGGGAACTTAGACTCCTGATTATTGAAGCCACTCTTCTTGGCCTTCGGCTGCACGTCCCCAGACAATTCTACGGATATAGTCTCTTTCCCTTTAGTTTGAGAAGACTGCGCCATGTCACTACGTCCCTTATTGTTCATACCCCATTTACCTTAGGGGTAGATGGTTCGAACTTTTTAGCCGACTTTTTAGCTATCTCAGCTTGTTTGACCAATTCCTTCTAGGTGCGGGCTTTAATAGCCCCCATGTGAACTTCTACCTGGTCCTGGAAGTTGTGCCTGCACGTCTGTAAAAGCATGGGTAATAGCATCCCTGCTGGGCACATCAAGGATAAGTTTCTGAACTGCTGAATGTAGTCGCGGATAGATTCGCCCTTCTTCTGCACAGTGGAGAGGAGCTTGTCCATGGTTACCTCGGTATCGTCCTCATAGAAATGAGAGAGGAATCGAGTTTCCAGGTCGATCCAAAAATTGATAAAGCCCGGAGGGAGACTTTGGAACCAGTCGAATGCCACCCTTTAAGGTGCCAATGAACAACCTAGCCATGATGGCATCGATGCTTATAACATTACCAGTCTGAGACTGGAAGTAGTAGATGTGCTAATTTGGCAAGCTTTTACCATTATATGTATGCACGTTGGTGGTTTGAACTTTGGTAGGTATGGCACTGAATCCCACTCCAATGGATAAGGATGGACTGCCCCTATTTTCTTTAGTTCATCCCTCTGAGATAGGGAAGCAATTTGAGCTTGGAGGCCCTTAAGAACTTTAGCGTCTAAAGAAGAACCCTTATTGGATTTCTCCGTCTTTGGCTGCTCATTGCTGAAATGTTCTTCCTCATCGTGATTGCTCCTGGCATCATTGTCATCCCGATTGCTGAGGAGTCGAGCAAGCATCTGTTGAATATTGTCCAGGGCTTCTTGCTGGGTCCTGAAAGTTTGCTCCTGAGCTTCCAAACGCCGACGCAGGTCGTCGTTAATATTATCAGCCATATTGATTGATGCTCTGTCTGTTCGCATTGAGCTAACTGTCGCCGAAGAGGCATATCCACTGTCTTCATCTTCTTCATCTAATGGTTGAAGTGATCTCTTGGGTTCCGGCGAGGCTAGGGCCGTTGAGGATGAAGGCTGTTCATAATTGTAGGGTATTGCCACCCTAGATCTGGTGTTTCGGAAAACATTCTCTTCATGCACCAAGATTTTGCCTAAGCCTGGACTGTAATCTGGATCCGGCGAGCTGTAGGGGGTGTCATCAGATGTTTGTCTTCCCCTGTGTAACTCTCGTCTTCTTCCGGTCATGTTGACGGATGCAGAGGCTGGATCCCGTGAGACGCTCCTTTAGCAATGCTTCATTGGGGCTTGTACCGATAGTCGATCAAAAACTGATCGTCGGCCTGGAAAGTGGCGAAGCTTGGTGCTAGCCGGCAACGGGCTGAGTGAAGTGTCACCAACTGACATCCCACTTATTGACAACATGGGGGAGTAGTTTGGAAAGATTCTGACTTCCGTTTGTTCGTCAAGAGTTCTCGCAAGTCAGGCTAGTAGGGCCTAAACGATTCGGTGCAGAAGCTCCTTTGGACAGCACATAGGACAATGTCTTTTTCCTTTTATCTCTGCAGAAGGGATAAGCACTGAATAGTGCTTCAGTTCTAGCTTTGCCAATAGGCGCGAGCTTAGTACTTGACGAACTGGAGAGCGGAGCACGCTGTGGTATTTTATCGGCTATGCTACTGCGAAAGTGATTAGCCTTAGATAGTACTTTGGCTCTAGCTTCGCGGTCATGGACCCGGCGAGTACGCTGTGGTACAATAGCTTTGCTCATAAGAACGAGGCCAGCGTGAGGCATTGCTGCTCTTGAATTGGGCGACGGTATGATTGCCATCGTGACTTCGCGGCTGGCAGCATTATTGGAACAGACAGGCATCTTGCATTTTTCTTCGCGAGAGGCGCTGTTTTGGCGTAGCTACGCTTGGGGATTCGGCCAGAGACTTTTGTTTAGGCCTCCACATCCGCTTTGGCATCGGATAGTTAGGTTCGCAAGGAACCTGATTAGCCACCCGCGAGGCTGTAGGGTGTTGGCTGAGTTTTGCTTCTGGTTTCTGCTTCGAAACCTTGGTCATGGGACCTTTCTATGCTTCCGTGCTCGAAGCATTAGACCACCCCCAGAGAGGACTTCTTCAAATCTTCCTTGATCGAACTGAACGACCAAATTCTCGAAAGTGAAGGACTTGGACTGCGGACGTCTTTCTCGTTGCGCCAGAGAACCGCAGTAGGTTCGCAGAGAGCCTTTTCTATCTCCGTAGAGACTTTTCTTGAAGATTTAGCCAGAGAGGCTCTGGCTACACCGGCTTTTCTGAATTCAGAGTTAGACCCAAAGGTCTGTTCATCGCATTGCGACACTTAATTCTCGGCAATAGAGAATTCAATCCCCAGCGGAGTCGCCATCTTGTTTTCCATTAATTTGCAAAGGGGAAAACTTACAATAAAAAAGGTTGAGGAGCTAAATTATAAGTATTCTTAAAAGATTACAAGTAGATCTCCTCAGAGATTCTAGAGAAGTGTGCCGATAGGAGTCTGGTCAGCGCGCGACCACCTTGTCCCTTTGACGATGCGAGTGATGAGATTCCCTTCTCGCCTGTTTCGGGGAATCAGAGAATAGAAGTTGGTAGAACTCTCTTATTGCTTCTCAAAACCGCCTTCAATTAGGAATTCCTTCTCGCCTGGTTCCGGAGATTCCTTGAGAAGAAGGTATTAGGGTATCAGCACCCTGATTAGAGAAGTGATTCTCTAAAAGTCTCTGAATTTTTGTGCGCACGGTGCGTTGTGAAGAAGTCTCTTCTTGTGGAGTCCTCTCACTCTGCATGCCGTCTCTCCATGTGCTCTCCTCGTGCCTCTGACGGGCTATTTATAAGGAGAGCAAGGGTATAATCGTCCTTAAAAATATGAAAACAGATTAAATCAAATCTGTTTAAATCTGGAAAGTAGCCTTACTGCGAGGCTAGGATTAGCTTCTGTGAAGCTAGAAATGGCAAGTCGGTTGATCCACCTGATCTGTTTTGATTCTTTCCATATAGTTGAAAGATCTCTCCTGATCTTCTTACTCGTTTTAGGAGAGTCAAGAGATTGTGGCAATCAACTGCCAAATTTAATCTCAGATTTGATCTTAATTGGACTTGATCTTGATCCTGATTAGATCTGATCTCATCTGGAGATTTGATTGGTCAAAGGTTGACCATATCAGACCCACAACGGCACTGCCAGCTTTGAACTCACAGCAGAGCTGGAGGCAGTATCTGGCGAAATCAGAAGAAAGCTCTTTGGCCAAGCTAGATGTCGTCTGTGGCGAAACTACCATATACCCTTTTTGCGTAGTTGTGTATGGCTTCAGGCGGAGCTGACTCTCTCTGCGGAGTTCCGCTTCAGCAGTTCAGGCGAAGCTATAAGTTAGCTTCCTGGCGGAGCTTTGAATGGATTCAAGGCGAAGTTGGATGATCTTAGCCTCTCAGGCGAGGCTATCCCTTTGGGCTCATGTGATGCTAAGTGCTAGCATCTTAGACCTGCTGAGGTCTGTTCAAAGACAATCCAGGCTCACTGTCTGCTTGCTGGATCAGTGGAGTCCAAGTTGCTTCCTTGTCCCTCAGAGATAGGTGAAAACTGGTCGTCAGCTTGTCTCTCACTTGTCTTTTGTAAATGTCAACAAGTTTAGACATTGTTCGGGCCAGTAAGAATCTTGTCTTTTTTAAGTGTCAGCACCTAAATACTAACTTCTATACAGCATATTTTGTTGTTGCTTGCTTCTATCTACTAGTTCCAAACCACACAGTCATTTACTAGCCAAATTATTATCTGCGTTCGCATATGAATCAAACCACACACATATATACATGCATACACATACACATATTACTTACCAATACTAGATTACTAATTTCATTGACATCACGCTTAATTTTCATCTGTATTACTAACTTTCAATTATTAAGGTAATTATCTAACTCTTACCAGATAGATATAAACAATGTCACTATAAAGATGTGACTTTCAGGCTTAATAGGGGATTCTGATGTTCTGCTAAATTAATTACAAGAATACCTGAAAGTATCCGGTGTATAGAATAGGCATACCAAAATACTAGTTCAATACTATCGGTATTTATTTTGTTGATATCGAATTATCCATCACAATAGATATACTTAGTATTAAGTTGTCAGATTTACTCAATACTGACTCTAATAGGTTTTCACCAGTTTAATTACTCGCTTGATACTTATACAACATCATCGGTCACCCATTATCTGATAATCATTAGACTTGATCTTATTCAGCAGTTTTTATTAATAATCATTAATCGCTAAAAGTACGATATCTACTAACGAGTTCTGGTTCGAAGGTTTTCTTTTTTTTCCACTTCTCATCAGGTTCGATGAATCTTAATTATTTATCTCTCAAATTGCTTTCAGTTTCTACCAATTAACAACTTAATCGATATATATATATATGAGAAAAATGTATATCAGCCCGCGGGCTGAGAGTACTCTCTCAGCCTGCGGTGACGTGGCTCAATTTGTCACCTCACTAATTTGCGGCCCGCTTATAGGAAGAAGTTAAATTACCAAATACCCCTTATGAAAAGCTACTCTTTCGTTAACTTTTCTTATTGTTTATTATTATTTGCCCAAAAGGCAATTTTTGGAGCGCACGTTGTCAGACTTGGGTTATTGTTTATTATTATTTTCCCCCTTTCTTTTGCCGCTCTTTATATGATTTAAGTTATTGTTTATAAATTATTTTTTCCCATATTTTCTTACCTCTCTTTGTCAGATCTAGGTTCTCCTTTTCAGCCTACGATAAACTTTTTTCTGAAAATATAAAATCTTTTCAGATCACTACAAAATTCTCCTATATAGTTTATTTTTTGTGTATATAATGTAGACAGAGACTTTGGTCGCAGTGTACATGGTTAATTGCGACCAAGATCGTAATGTTGTTATTGATAAAGAGGGCCAGCATCTGCAATTTAGGGTCGCAGTACAATGACTGCGACTTAGGTCGCAGTACGTTAGGTAGGTGCTTTCTTTATATTAACAAGCATAGCGACCAAGGTCGCAGTGTTGTTGTTGATTAAGACTTACGACCATCAACTACGACTAAGGTCGCAGTGTATTTTATTAAGACTGCGGCTAGCAACTACGACCAAAGTCGTAACCTTCATTTTAAATTTTATACGGGTGAAGTAATATAATTATTAACTGCGTCCTTGGTCGCAGTATATTCGTTTAGCGTAAAATATTTAAAATGAAGGTTTGTAACAATTGTACAGCATTTCATCCAAGACATAGTAGTAAAAAATGTAATTCACGCAATTAACCTTAGAAAACAGATTTATATATATTTAAAAAAATAAAATACAATTTTTAAACTTCTAATCCTCGTCATCACCATCGTAATCAGATTTGTCGTCAAGAGTATGACTGCTTTCGTCTTTCGTATCGCTTTCCGTCCCTTCCACCTCTTCAGCGACAATCTCCTCTTCGCTTTCTTCCTCTTCATGTTTGTATTTTGGTTTATCAATGAACTCTCAGAACGGGTCGTCTGTATCAAGCCCATCCTCTGACCCGTAGCGAGGCATCACTTCAGAACTATACATCTAATCATCATTAGATGATTGGCTTTTTTCCGGTGAAGACGGTGGAGAAGACATTTTTTGAATCTATTTTTCAAACAGTGAGAGTAACGAGTTTGAGCAAAAACAATTTAGTATGTTTTTAATCCTTTACTGATGACCTTTTATATATTTTTAATCCCAGAATTCTAAAAGGTTTAAGCTCTCGGACCACGTGAATATCTCCCAAATTTATTTTCTATCTTTTCTCAAAAATTGTATACTTCCTAGGTGACTGTTCAGTTATCCAAAACAGTTTAAAAGTTAATACACTATAACTTTAAATTACTTTGAACTCCAAAACAGTTCATTATTGCGACCATAGTTGCATTGGGAACTGATAAATGATTAAGTAACTGCGACCATAAATTGTCAACTGTTAGTCATCAAATACTGTCCTTCGTATAATTTCTGAATGTTGTCCGATCCTCCTATGAACAATTAAATTGGTTTTTACATATATTATGCGACCATAGACTGCGACTATGGTCGCAGTATTTAACGAGAGCGATAGTATAATCACAATTTACGTATTATTTTATATTTTTTTGTTCTTTATTTGTGAATGTTGTCTGATTCTCCTATGAACAATTAAATTGGTTTTACATATATTATGCGACCATGGACTGCGACTATGGTCGCAGTACCGCGACTATGGTCGTAGTACTTAACGAGAGTGATAGTATAATCACAGTTTACGTATTATTTTATATTCTTTTTGTTCTTTATTTGTGACGTTGTCTGAATAAGGACTAATTCTACAGTCGCAGTTCACCGTAACTTTTGTCTCAGCAGCCTATAAACTATGAATTAGTTTTACTTATTGCATGCGTAGTAAGACTGCGACTATGGTCGTAGTGTTTAAGAACAGCGGTCGCAGTTTCATATGTAATTAAAAGAGCTTATAAGTTAATATAGTGAGAAAGAGACCTTACAAAAAAAGAGAATTAAAAGTTTTTCAAAAGAAGACAAATAAGGTTGAATATCAGAAGATCAGGAAATCCTAATCCTCATCATTATCACCATCATAAACAGATTCGTCGTCTTCATTCTCCTGATCTTCCTGTTCATCACTTATTTCCTCATCATCTTCCTGTTTCTGAGATTTTTTTTTCACCGATAAACTCCCAGAATGGATCGTCTATATCAAGCTCTTCATCCGACCTGTTGCAAGAAAGCGAGCCTACAGCATCAGAGGACATGCTTTCATCAAGCATGTCTCCGTCAAGTGGCAGAGGAATAATGTCTTCCTCACTAACCCACATGAAAACTTCATCATCCTCATGAATAGGAGGATCAGTTAATACATTATTTGATGTAGTGAGATAGTCAAAAGGGGTGAAGTCCAGACTGGTATCAGATTCACTAGAATATCCTGAAGAAAAAGGACCAGTGGGGGAACGATTGAAGTTGAAATCTAAGTGTTCAGAGGAAGAAAGTAGGGAAGACATGATTCAAGAATGAATTTTTTTGAAAGTTTTTGTAATCAAATTGAAAAGGAAGAGCAAAAATATAGTTTGTAGGTATGAGATAATATATTAGTTACTACAAGCATTATATAAAGATCAATATTGTGGAAGAACATGAATAGTAATAATAATTGTTACAGGTGACTGTTGAGTATGGTAAGAAGTGGTAAAAAAAATTAAAGATTTAATTGAAGATTTATTGCGAGAGAATTCGAAGAGTTCTTTTTTTCAGAGGTTTAATACGTGAAGTACAAATTAACTTTTTATAGAATTGTTTGCCTATATCTTTAGATTATGTATGGTGCACATCTTTCCTTTCTCGAGATTAACATTAGTGCATCTCTTTTTTTAGACTGCTATTGTATCACGGTAGAAAGAATATTAATTACTTCATTTAATTCAGTGTAATTAATATAGTATTTTTTATAAGATTTGATATACGCGAATTGATCTCAGTGTCGCATGGCTAATCTACTTTTTAAAAATATTAAAAATCTTTTATATAAGGCATGGGAAAGAAGATTGCGACTTTGGTCGCAGTACTGAAGGAGGTCGCATTGCTATACGATAGCATGTTTCGTCTGGTATTCTTTATTCTGTATTAAGTCTGCGACCATGGAATATTTTTTTACTTTTCAATGTTAGAAGTCGCAGTCATCATATAAAAATGAAAGTTATATTGTATTAAGTTTGCGACCATGGTATATTTTTTTACTTTTCAATGCTTCTGCTTATTTTACATTATGTTGATCCAAATTTATTTATTATATTTTTTGATGTAGTATAATTATGAATTTTTAACTGTAGATATATTCAACTGAAATTTTTTTATGTTAATTTTGTTTGTTGATGACTTTATTCCAGTTTAGAAGTAAAAAAAGGGGTATTTTTGTCAATTTGTTTCACGATTATTTAGATTTTTTTGGCGCCTACACTCTGCGGCTGATGTGTGACATATACTCAGCCACGTCCCGCCGGCTGAGAAACTCTCTCAGCCTGCAGGCTGAGGTACAGTAACCCCTATATATATATATATATATATATATATATATATATATATATATATATATATATATATATATATATATATATATATATATATATGTATATGTAGGCCATCAGCTGACCCTTGCTGCCTCAAGTATGCTAGTTGATACACAAAATCACGTTATAAGCATATATATATATATATATATATATATATATATATATATATATATATATATATATATATATATATATATATATATATATATATATATATATATCATGAAACACAACAAAGAAAAGAACAGTATTCGCAAGATCAATACTTAACATACTACATAATATTTGAGTATCCCGCATATTTAGCTTAACAATAAGCTTTTGATGTTCAATTTATTTATCAAGCATGTCCGGTAGTGTTAGGAATTTAGTTGCTCTAATTCAGTTCATTATCAATTTCTTTGATCAGTTTCATCATTGTCGGTCACGTTCACAGTTGCTAATTAGCCGAGATGTCCCGATCCCATCTGAGTTATCAATTACATATATCCTATTTAACAGAGTTTTCTATATCACGGTTACATCGAGTTATTTGAAGAAGATTTCCAATTCCATTTGCTTAGTTCATTTCTAATATCAACTTCAGATTCTGCTTAAACTAGTATCAACATAATCGATTCTATAATTATCCAATCATGGTTGATGAGTATCAAGTTATCTTTTATCTTAACTGATTTCTAGTTATCTCTTATTAATAAATAAACATTTATGATCTGAAATCGATTTCCCATTGTCACTGTTTAGTCTACTCACCAGGTACACCGGTGTTAACCAACTATCGTCCGATTATTATTATCCATAACTACAAATTTCATAATGACTTAGATATCACTTGCATATAATATCAATCTTCACTTACAAACCATCATTCTTATCTCACTAGTTAATACACATGCAATATAGTGTTTAAAGGAATCAGGGGTAGATTTTACCCACTTAACGATTTTCAGGTTAAGTAACTTCAATATTCATCACAGACGGATAGATGGTACTAGCTGAAGATTTATACTTAATAATTTCTATCAAAGCCCAGCGTTTAATTATTCGGTTCTTAATTCTAGTAATTACTCATAACATATACACGATGCTCAGAATTCCACAAACATATAACTTATGTGGCATATGTCTATGTGCAACCATTTAATACACTTACATGCTATTAATGGTCATGTTATACAAACTTTAAATAAAAATTCTCAATTTAGTATCATACCTGTATTATGCTCTCACACACGCACTTATGTAACATATCTGTGATTCATTATTCGGATACCCTATTTGGATTTGTTCCATAACACTAATTCACTTTCACAATAACTGCTACAATCATCTATTTAATGATGTAATCTCTTAGTTCCAATGAATCAATATTATCAATAATTTTTCAATAACAAATATTTCTAAATTGGGGAAAATCAGACTTGAGTTAGACTTTCACTCACCGGGTATACCGATAAATTTTGAATACCCAATACCATATAGTGATATATAAGATGTGTAGCTCTCATTTTCATGATCAAAACGGCCCAAGAATTGTCCGAATCTGACTTCGGATGGCCAAGATATCGTTCGAAAACTAAAATCAATATAAAAGGTTAGATACGTAATAACTGAAAATATTCAGGGGCTTATTTGTAATTTTTCAGATGCCCCAAAGTAATTTATAATCTCACAGGGGCTAAAATGAAATTTTACTTTTAAAGGATCGGGTTTGGGTGCATAACGGGTCGGGTTTGAGTTAAACCCAAACCCGTTTGGATTTTTCACCCAAATAAGCAGCAGTAGCCGTGCGCTGCTGCTGCGGCCCTCGCGCGCCCGCCGCCCCGTCGCCCGTCCAGCGCGGCCACCTCGCCGGCGCGGGCGCAGCTCCAGCGCCCCTGGCCGCCGGAGGGCCCACCGAGAGAGAGAGAGAGAGAGAGAGAGAGAGAGGGTGGGGGCTGGCGCCCCCACCACCACCGCATCTAGCGTGCCGCCGTCCATTATCAGAGAGGGAGAGAGAGTGTGGGAGAGAGAGAAAAAGATGTGAGAGAGAGAGAGAGAGAGAAGATGGAGTGAGGGGGAGAGAGTTTTATTTTTCTCTTCCCCACCTACTCCCCATACCTCCCATACCTCCCATACTCTTATTATTTTATTTATTTTATATTTTTCTTTTCTTTTTCTTTCTTCAACTCCCCAATATATTAATACAAACCATAATTAAGAATAAATACTAATACCCGGTATTTATATGAGTATTTCATGCAGTGTATACATCCATGTATTTCAATATATTTTTAACCCAATGAAAGAAAATATTAGCCCAGAATTTACATATCCTGGTGTTACATTTGGATGATCCTACTCCAACACGAATTCAAATCAGCACCTCCTTATCCAAAACAAAACAGAAAATCCGTATTCTAAACAAAACAGGAGGCAGATCCGTATTAGGAAACTGTCAAAAACCTGAATTCTTCTCCAATGAATATGAGGCATTCCAAATACTAACAGGACACATTAGGTGGGAGTGGGTTTCACCATCTTTTGTATTGGGAGTCTCTCTGCTTGCTTCATTTCTTTGCCAATGTCTTCCCGTCTGCTCTGTATCTGTTTCTTTATGGTCCTATATCTGTGTCTCAAATTAAGGAAGGATGCATACTTGCACCGTACTGGCTTAGGCGTTTTATGTTCAATTTCATCCTCTCAATTCTTTATCCTGCATTGTGTGGTTTGTTGCCATTTGCGTCCCTCGGTGACTGGAAGGAGCACTTCACTGAAAATAATAAATCATCTGATTACTGGGGTTCCTAATTGATCATATAAAAGAGGGATCCATGTGTAAACACCTTTGGAGCTTGGGAGTTGATAATCAAGAGAGGAACTGATGCATGTAACATTATGTGCTACAGAAAGTTGGTAGCTCCTGTTGGGTGTATTGCCATTTGACAACTGCGAGAGGCAGTAGTTGAGATTCTATAAGTTCTTGTTTATCAGATACAGATGTATTTGAGAGGTAATGTGATGATGCTTATGGCAACTTATGTGTGTAACATTATGAGCCTACAAATCCTGTTGTATTTATTGCCATTTGACCACTGCAAGAGTTTAAATTCTTATTTATAAGAAGCTGAAGTGTTTTAGAGGTCAGTTTGATGATGTTTATGGCAAATATTGGACATTCTTATCACTGTCTTCTAGATAGGCTGCACCTCAAGGATTTTGATGAATAAGCAATGGCCAAGAGCCATGAGGAGAGGTGGGGCGCAGTATCTGCCAGCCTTGGTGAAGGACCCGGGGCTCCATCCCAAAAGACTAGCCTGTTAGGTGGAGTTACCCAAATCCTTATCCTCACGTCTAGCCGATGTGGGACTATTTGTTCGACCCAAATCCCAACAATCCCCCGCTCGAACAAAGAGTCTCCCTGCAAGCTCAACTATCTTCACATCGGAAGATCAAATGCTCCATCGAGATCCAACTCTTCACTGTGTGGGAAGACGGCAACGCCTTATGTGAAGTATCAACTGCAGTCCTGATCACTCCTCTACGAGCACCACTGCCAAATTTCTCGAGAGCCAAACAGTTTCACAGGGGCCTATTATGGGCAGGCCCATTGCGCCTTTGCGCCATTGGGGGATCTACACCGTCGAACATCACCCACACACACGACTAAGTTCGGGGCATGGCTCTGATACCACTTGAAGGACCCGGGGCTCCATCCTAAAAGACTAGCCTGTTAGGTGGAGTTGCCCAAATCCTTATAAAGCCAAGACCATCCCCACGTCTAGCCGATGTGGGACTATTTGTTCGACCCATATCCCAACACTTGGAACACACTGATTTGTATGTGTTGTAATATATGTTCAATGTTGGTCATATGAAGATGCTAAGAGTTCTGAAGATATAGTTTGCATGCTATGTTTTTCTTTCACTTTTTTACTACGGTATAATTCATTTTGCAACAGTTTCAGGCAGATATATATATATATGTACACATAATTACTATCCCGTCAACATTTAGTATATCTTTAACTCTTAACACCAAATTTTGGACTTGATGCTGTTTGGATCATGGCCAGAGTTTTGTGCACTGTGTGGAAGCAGGACACCTTAGCCTTTTGGGAGATCGAACACATACAAGATTGTAGCAACACAAGTGGGGAAAAAAGGGGAAAACACAATAGCCGAGAATACATATGGTTAGTCCAAAACCGGCCTATGTGTATGTGCATCAGAGAAATACGACCATTGAGTATAAAGTACAAGAGAGGAATCACGGTCAACTACTCCTCTTTTCCCAATAGAAATTTTTATATTGAAAACAAGACATATTCGTTTCAGATTGCCCATGCCAAAGATTATCCAAACCTCCAAATTTCTTTCACATTACGTTGTTATGGAGTTTCTTCCTAAATAGTTTTTTTTTTCCAATAAGAGCAGGCATATCTAGAATAGTGAAATGTGGCACTGTTAGTGCAGGATTCAATAGAAAGGAGCGAGCTATAAGATAGAAGTTTTATTTGAGAATAAATTCCACAAGCTTTCACTTAAAGACTATATCGATATAAAAAGATCTAATCCTTGCACTTCCTCTTGTGTGTTCAATTTGCAAATAGATGAGCAACTAATCTAGTGATGAAGTTTCAACTCTCTTCCATGCATTCCGGAAAAATGTTGAGACGAGTTATTCACTGACTCGATCACTTTCAGATCAGGACATATTATTATGCGAATCAGATTTCAGAAGCTATATGGTAAATTATACTTTCAAAATATCTTAGAGGATTATTTCTTGACGAGGCATAATCTGAATCATATCGAATCATATTTCTATCCAAATCCCATCCGTGATTGGTTAGCGGATACGGATATAGTGAATGCCATATCTGATTTATTTGCACCCTATTCCTCCCCCCACCCCACCTCTCTCTCGATTTTTATTTTTAATCATATTCTTTTTTCCTTCAATAATATTTGCTAAATTATGCGAGAACACCCTCTTCCCCCATGCCCACCCATATGTTTTCTTTTTCCATTGTATTTTCCGCCCATTCTTTCCTTGTTTTTTGACTCCTCTCTATTTTTGTCTTATTTATCTTCTTTGCATTTTTTCTTTTATATTTTTCTTTCTTTTTCTTTTATCGACTAGATACTACATAAATTTTCAATTCTTTGTGTTCTTTTCCTTCTTTAAGGACGAGACATAATCATTATTGCAAGAACCTATATACCAAAAAATGTCACAAAAATGATGTCTTTTTAAACATAATGGATAACTTTGTTCGATTCAAATATCTTTTCCATGTTTCTAGCTACACTTATCAGTATAAAAGTGCCTTATGTGTTGGATGATTTTAACATGTAGGTAGTAGGGGTGAGTAGAGTTCGGTTATAACCGAAATGACCGACCGAAACCCAAAACCCGAACCCGAACTGAACCGAACCGCTCTAGTTCGATCGGGTTTCAGTTCCAAAACCTGAACCCAACTAAACAAACTGAATCTCTCACCCCTATAGATCACTCCACCCAAATTCAATTTTATTTAACATGTGGTTCATAATAAAAACTGGCAGAACCTTATCTCATTACTTCTAACAATACCATCTTTTTTATGTTGAACATGTGAAGTCTATGTTAAGTACGCCATCACAATTGAAAATAATATTTATATTAGTGCAGTTCTTTCTTTTCGTTTTTGTCATTAGAAATTAGTAATAATTATGTGAGCTTTGATAATAAGAGCCCAAATATAGTGTAAAAGTTTTAAAATATGAAATTTTCAATTCACATTAAGGTTAGGGTCTTTTTCTTGTTTCTATTTTGGATATTGGATATTTGAGATTAGGATATTAGATAATGATAATATAATGGTGATTAAAAAAATGCAAGAAATGATGAAAATATGTGGGCCTAACCGAAAAAACCAAAAAAATCAAACCGAACCGAGTCCGTTCGGTTCGGTTCGGTTCGATTCTGCAAAAATTAGCAAAATCTAACCCGAAGACCGATGCTCACCCATAGTAGGCAAATACCCTGAGGGCCTTTTCTTAATTTGAACATAATATTTTTATTAAAAATGGGGATTTTGGGCGGAACCACCTATAGTAAAACTTAATTAGGAAAAATCTCAATTACAATTGTTTCTTTGTCTAGACCTCATTTATTTTACGGGCGCTAGATTGTAAACATGTGTTTGACTAGTGGTTTAATCATAAAAATGCAAGAGACTAAAATATCTCATTTTAACTTTTAACTACGACCACACTGTGAGTGCTCCGTAACTGCGACTGTGACTGCAACTTTGTGAGAACTGCGACTTCGGGACTACAACTTTGTAAGAATTTTGTGAGAACTGTAACATAAACATTGTGAGAACTGCGAAGGGACTATGACTTTGCAAGAATTTTGTGAGAACTACAATATAAGCTTTGTGAGAACTGCGACTTTATAAGAATTTCGACTGCAACTGCAACTTCAGAACTGCGAGTCGTAGTTCTCATATAAAGGACTGAGCATGAGTCACGGTCCTCATATAAAGACCACATTTTCATGTTCACTTTATTTTTTTAGAGCGGTTATGAGGCCAGTGACCATAGTCGCAGTCCTCATGGTTGAAGTCCTTATTATGAGGACTGCGACCATCTCTTCTCTCACTGTATATAATTCCCCACTAAAACTCTAGCTCTCTCAAAATCAAAATCAAGTCATGAGTCCCAGTTCTTGAGTAACATTTCTCACATAAAATGATTGTGACCATTTCAGCATTATCATCATCCAGCAGAAATCAAATCAAAAACTCAAATCCTAGATCTCAAAAATCATCACAAAAACAAACACGAAATGATCAATCCATCACGAGATGATTGATGAAGAAGATCGACGAGATCCATGGAGATGACAAAGTGAATAGATGGAAAAAAACCAAAAAGAGAATTTATCAGCCAGATTTGAAAAAAAGGCAAAATTAGAAAAGAGAAAATATGAGTTAGTTATACGATAGAGTTCAATTTGAAATGGACCACGTGGCTAACATGGATTGAAGCTGGGGTGAAAATAAATTTATAATTGAGGTTTTCCCTAAATTAATTGAAAAGAGAAGAGTCCAAAGCCAATTTTCTGATTAACAATATTCAGTGACTTAAGTTAGCTAACATCTTGTTTTAAAATTTTAAAAAAGTAAAATATCAAACTTGACATAAAAAGCATAAATACTCCTACCCCTCCTAAGTAATATAAATTAAATTAAATATCAAATTTTGCCCAAAAAGAACAAAAACTCATATAATAATAATGTTGATGGTCATGATAAATAAATTAAAAAAGAAGAAGAATAATAATAATAAAATAAAGAAATAAAAAAGAAAATTCAATTTTTGAGGATTTAAATTAAGAATTTGGCTTGGTTTAGTTTCCTAATTTGGATAGCCAGAAATAGCATTTAGCGTAATAATTCCGCTGGTGGTGGTTGGGGGGGCGCAGCTAGCGGGGGTGATTTAAAAGTATCAGAACTTACCACTTTTCAATTTATGAAAGTCACCTTGACATTCTGGCAAGTTATCCCTTTCCTGAAATTGAAATTGAACATAAATGTAATCCTGAACCTCATGTTAGGGATTCCATTTCACTTTTTGATTCAATAATGACTCCAGTATCTTTACCAAATTTTTTCTCTATTCTGAAATCAACATTTAATATTGTACCTGTACACTGTGAAATTGAACCACCAATATCTTCTGATCACACTTCATTGATGGGGAAAGTGTGTGAACGTCATTTCTTTAGTCTGGACCCTATTTTTTTTGAACCAATTTTGACTCACTGTTGAATCTCGACTTGATCTGAGTTAAATTCCTGAGTCGGTATTGGTTTTTGTTCCGTTCCATTTGAGTCCAAGTCAATCATCTCCCAAAATCACACTTCATTGTTAAACAAGGATGTTGAAGAAAATGGCTCAGTAATATTTTTGAAAATTAAAAATTAGATGGGGATAATTTTTTAAATAAGACCATTCCTCAATTATTCTTTTACTGTGTCATATTAGAGAGGTCACTGGGGGTTCCTGCAAGATCCACAATTTTTAAATTGGATCGCATTTCGTGAACTAATTAGACGTCCACCGGAGCCACCAACATAAGGTAATTTCCCTTCCTCTTTCATTTGTTTTATGTATATACACATCCACGATGCATTGAGGACAATGCACGAGATAAGCATGGGGGAGGGCTTACAAACATAGGTTGTTTTAAATTTTCTTTTTTTACACTTCTTTTTAGAAACTTTTAAAAATTTCTTTTCTTAAAACCTTTTCTTTTTTTTACAAAACTTTTTAAAATAAGAGCAATAGTTTTTTTGATTTAGTTTTAAGAAAATTAAGATTATCTTAGGAATTAGGAAGACCTAAAATTATGAATTTTTAAACTGAGTCAAAATAATAGATCTTGTTTAAATTTTAGGATAAGAAAGTAAGATTAGAAAGATAATTTGTCTTGAATTTTTTGCCTTTGATATATGCACTTCACACTTGCACAATTTTTGGGATTAAAACAAAGACTGAAAATGCTATAAAAAATATTAAAAAAAATTTGATGATAATAAAAATCACTTATTGAAGGTGGGTAATTGTGCCTCAAGAAGCATGATTATTCATGCCTAAAAAGATGGACAAAATCAAAATAATCTCCTTTAGTTTTGTGGCTTTGTTTACTCGAGTCCTTAAGCCTGAGGGATATTTTCTCATCTGGTGCCCTAAAACTATCTGGTTTGGGAGTCACCGGCTAAAGGCTCACTACCCGGGTAAATAAGAAAGCCTAAGAAAATTAAGGGAAGAAAAAATAAATAAAAAATATATATACACAAATTAATGGCATGAAACTTAGAGTTGATATCCCAAAAATCTTCACAGTTCACAAAGTGCATACTTTTCTAAGAGTTTTATGAAAAATCAAAGAATCAATTCAATTTTAAATTCTTACATTTAATTTAGAATAAGATTTTGCATTTCGACTTAGTTTCAGGAAGAATAATTTTCGGTTAACCTATGACCTTAAATCACTTAAATTTTCACAAAATATTTTAACACTTTTCTCTATTTTAAAATGCGTTTTCAAAATACTAACATTTAATTTCTTTCTTTATAGATTTTGTGGGTGTAATCCGCTGAAAATTCTCAGGAGACAAAACTCCTCCTCTAGGGGAAACCTTAAGGTTTAACGGCTTGTTGCACATGCTCAGTGCAATCGCGTCACCTGCGAAAGTGGTGTAATAATCTTCTTAGTTAGTTTTTTCTATTTTGCTCGAGACAAGCAAAAAGATAAGTGTGGGGGTGTGATTATTCTCTAAAATTGTATATTTCATACCACATCTTCATATTTGTTTAATATTAAATCCTGTTAATAATATCTCTCTTGCATGTTTTTAGGTCCATGGAATGAAATGAAGAAGAACACCCAAAATTATCATTTAATTGGTGATTAAAATCATACAAAGATAGTCATTGACCTTGGCAGGTGGTTTTATCATAACTAGGGGCCCAAATCTAGATATCACGGCATGCAACTGACAGGGGGACAGGCGGGCAGCACGCAGCAGGCGGCGCGCACACCCTAGTATAGCTGCGAAAACACGACTTTGGTTGTGTTTCTGCGGTTGTTATGGCGTCGTTGCGCTAGTACTTCAAGCCAGGGTTTGCCCCCTGGCCCCCGTTCTCCTGGTGCCTATAAATACCCTCTTAATTTTCTGCATTGGGGGAGATTCAGAGAGTTAGGGTAGTTTTCTTTTTCATATTATAGTTTAGGGAAGTTTAGATTAGTTGTTCTTCTTCTTCCTCCTTTGTATTTTTCATTTCTTGTAGATCTTGTAATAGGAGAGAGAGTGTGGTACATGGTTGAAAAGTAAGAGTGCTTGTAATAGAATGTGGCAATCTATGAAAGGTTCTCTCTTTACCTCTCTTTATTTTCTTCTCTCTAACTCCTTTTACATGCTTAGCTAATTTTCTCTCATGGTAACTAACTGCTAACCACTAATTTGCTAATTTCTTACTTGATAATCTATATGAATCTAATAGTCTCTACTTGGCCTTGCTCTTACAAGAGCCATTGATGGCTCATGATGATGGATTCTAACACTCTAACTCCTAACTCTCTAACAAGCTAACATTACTTTATTTCATACTTGCTCTTATTTAGTTTTGATGGTTTAAGTGTAGCTGGCACTTATTTTGGAGTTTGGATGTGAAAGTCATCTTATGGGTCATGCTTTAAAACGCTCTTGAACTAAGGACTAGTGATGGCCAAAGATACATGTGAGACAACTATCACTAAGAGGGTAGCATAGTTAGTGGAGCCATTAGTAGTTGTAGTCATGAGTTTTCTTTTCTTTTTACTTTGTTTTAGAAATATACCAAAAACCATAAATACTATCTTTTCTATGTTTCCCACTTCTTTGTGTTTCATCGTACCCTTCTCTTTCATTCTTTGTTTTCTTTTCTTTTCATTCTTTAAAATGTTGAAGAAACTTTAACACACACGTGAACATTCCGATAAAGCTTATATCGCTTCTCGTTCCTGTGGAATCGACCCGGTTAGCCTCTATGCCATAACAAAAGTATCAAGGAAGCCAAAGCACGCACTTTTAACTCTTTATTTTAAAATATACACTTTTCGTGCACGATTTTCCCCCGATCACCCTCATGAACGTTCGACACATTTCAGACTTAAAGAAGAATCTTCTCTTGTTGGGTGCTTTTGAAGCTTGAAAGTACAAGTTTTTTGGTACGGATAGAGGAATCAAAGTTACTAGAGGCTCCATGACGATTCTCAAAGGAGAACAGACAGCAAACTTATACAAGTTGACAGGAAACATTATTATTGGTGATGCTTAAGCAGCAACAGAGAAGGAGAATACTACAAGACTTTGGCACATGCGTCTTGGACATATGAGTAAGTGAGGTTTTTAAGTGCTGCACAAAAGGAGTGCTCTACTAGGTATCAAATATTGCAAATTTGATCTTTAAAAATTTTGCATTATGGGTAGGCAATGCAGAGTAGCGGGTAGGCAATGCAGAGTAGCTTTCTCTATATCTCAGCACAAGACAAATGGCTTGCTAGATCTCATACATACAGATGTATAGGGGCCTTCGTCAGTAGCATCCATTGAAGGTGCTTGGTACTATGTTACTTTCATAGATGATTTTTCAAGAAAAGTTTAGGTATACTTCTTGAAGAAGAAATCAGAAGTATTTCAAAAGTTCAAAGAGTGAAAAATTTTGGCGAAAAATCAGATGGGGTGGAAGGTAAAAGTCTTGAGGTCCAATAATGGAGGCGAGTATACATCCAAAGAATTCAAAGACTACTTAGCAAGCAAGGGCATCAAACCTAACTAAGTATTTCAAGGTGACCAGAGCTAAACAAAGTAGCAAAGCGCATGAATTAGATAGTTATAGAGCGTGGCGCAGTATCATATTACAGGATGACATGTTAGAAGAATTTTGGACAGAGGTCGTGAATCATACTAGTTATCTGGTAAACATGTCACTATCAACATCTATTGATCTTCAGATCCAAAAGGAGATATGGTGAGGAGTATCTGTGGACTATTCAGCCTTACGAATTTTTGGTTGCCAGGCATATAATTTGGGTGACAGTTAGAAAAGGAACAAACTGGAGTCCAAGTCTGAGAAGTATATCTTCATCGAGTTCACCAAAGGAGTCAAGGGTTTTAGACTTTGAGATCCCGAGAAAATGAGCACCTTTACCAGTAGAGATGTGGTAATTGATGAAGAATCAATGTTGCGAGAAAAGTCAAAGATGAAGGATAAAAAGTAAGGTGGAGCTTCAGACAGTTCGACACATACTCAAGAAAAAAAAATTTGAGTTTTTAGAGAGCTCTAAAAGACCTGAAGGGTCACAAGAGGACTCCTACGAAATAGATGGAGACAACTAGGAGGCTACTCAAGGGCAACCTAGATCGTTAAGGCGGTCAGTCAGAGTTACGATGCCACCAATAAGGTATGGCTAGAAAGATGATCATATCTCTTTCACATTAATAATAGAAACAGGAGAACCTGACAGTTACAAGGAAGCAATCGAGAAGATGACCACGACAAGTAGATTATAGCCTGGAGCAAGAGATGGAGTCTTTAGATAGAAACCAAACATGGACATTAGTCGATCTTCTAAAGGACTCCAAGGCAATAGGTTGCAGTGGGTCTTTCGTAAGAAGGACAATGAGCAGTATAATGTAAGGTTAGTTGCCAAATGATATGCTCAGAAGGAGGGTGTTGACTACAATGAGATCTTCTCGCATACACCTTATTCGGATGTTATTGGCGATACTTGTTTAGTTTGATCTAGAGTTGGAGCAGATGGATGTTAAAATAACGTTTCTGTACAGTGAGCTGGAGGAGAAGATATACATGAAACAATATGAAGGTTATATTCAAGAAGGTACAGAAAACAATGTGTGTCTTCTAAAGAAGTCTCCCAGGCAGTGGTACAAATGGTTCTACTCTTTCATGATCAAGACCAGATACAACCGATGTGAGTTTATAGTTGTGTCTATTTTAAATAGAGTGTTGATCCGATATATTTGATATTATATGTGGATGATATGCTGATTGCTGTGAGAAATAAGACACATGTTTAGAAGCTTAAAGTTCAGTTTAAGAAGGAATTTGACATGAAGGATTTAGGAGAAACCAAGAAAATTTTAGATATGAAGATCACTCGAGACAGAGGCTCAGGCAAACTTTAGCTATCTCAGGAGAGCTATATTCTCAAGGTGTTGGAGAGATTCAATATGGCAGAAATAAGACCAGTCACCACTCCTTTGGTAGGTCCCTTCAAATTATCCTCTAAGCAGATCCACAATCACCAAAAGATGAGGAAGAGATATCTCGAGTACTATATGTTAGTGTAGTGGGATCACTCATGTATGCTATGGTCTGCACTAGACCTGACTTAGCCTATGCGATTAGTATAGTAAGTTGCTTTATGTCAAATTCAGGAAAGCAACATTGAGAAGTAGTGAAGTGGGTGCTACGACATCTGCGAGGGATTGTAAGACTTGGCTTGTGGTTTCAGAGATTGAAAATGGGGAATCTTAGGTTACTGCAAGGCTATGTTGATGTCGATTATACAGAAGATCTTGATCAGTGAAGATCTACGATGGGTAATGTATTCATAGTAGCTGAGTGCATCATCAGTTAGAAGGCAGAGTTGCAAGATACAATTGCTCTTTCAATGACAAAAGCTGAGCACATTGCTGCAATTGAGGTGTTAAAGGAAGCTTTGTGGTTTAGAGGATTGGTTGAGACATTTAGTATTATACAGGATTCAGTTCGGGTTCATTATGACAGCCAGAGTGCGATTCATCTCTCTAAGAATCACAGATACCACAAGCGGACGAAGCACATTGATGTGAGGTATCACAAGATACATCAGTTGGTTGTGGATGATAAGGTGATCGTTTGTGTAAAGATTAGTACAAAGAAGAATCTAGCGGATATGATGACGAAGACCATCTCGGTGGAGAAGTTCGAAATATCTATGAACTTCATCAAGTTTCTCCAAAGATAAAGTGGTGAACAGGGTCTTGTGAGGGAGCCATGTGAAGTTACAAAAAGGGGGAGAAAATAAGACGATTGAAGCTGAGGCTAATTTCTACGGAGGGACTCAATAAACACGAGTCAAGGAGGAGATTGTTAGTATTTGGAGTGCCTCATATTCATTGGAGAAGAATTGAGCTCAGTTTTCTAATACAGATCCGTTCTCATATTCATTGGAGAAGAATTCAGGTTTTGATAGTTTCTTAATACAGATCTGTCTCCTGTTTTGATTTGGATACGAGTTTCTTATTTATCTGAGGAAGTGCTGATTTGAGTTCGTATTGGATTAGGATCATCCTAAGTGCCTATATAAACCCCTTGGGGTGGCCTTTTGAAAGTGTATCAAGAATTCAAGAGAAATTCTATTTCCACCTTTGAGAGTTGTGAGAGAGATCTCATTGTAACTCTTATATTTTCTTCTCTGTTTTCAATAAAGATTTCTCCCCTCCTCCCCGTGAACGTAGGCACATTGTCGAACCACGCTAAATCTTGTGTTCCTTGGTTGTGTGATGATTGCTTGCTAGTGGTAGATCTTCTACGCTTTCAATTCTGCTACCGAGTGTTTAACTCGGTGTTTCTCTGTTGTTTGATCGGTGATAGATTATCAACATAGTCAACATAAATCTTTTTAGGGAGAGGAATTAATTCTCTGCAAAACTATTGTAAAATCACCAAATTCTCGACTTTGAGCTTCTTTTTTTCCCCATTATTTTGTCCTAAGCTGTACCATTTTTTAATGTTTGCAGCAAATATCAAGGCTTCATGAACACAGAATGTGGTTGAATAAAGGTGAAATCTAATATTCCTCCCCTCTGAAGAAGAACACAAAATGCATGGTAGTCACTTTGCAGGTTTAGAGTAGCAGCAGCTCAAATGCTAGCTAAAGGAATTGGCAGTTTTCTGGTTGTTTCCCAAACAACTAGATGAGTTACAACAGAAGCTATTTTGGTCCACACTAATTGATCATTAGCAATAAACATCGAGCCGGTATAAATATCCTTTTCATTTTACAACAGCTTCAGGCAGAAATATATATGTACACATAATTACTATCCCGTCAATATTTAGTATATCTTTAACTCTGCCACCAAATTTTGGACTTGATTCTGTTTGGATCATGGCCAGAGTCTTGTGCAGTGTGTGTGTGGAAGCATGACACCTAAGCCTTTTGGGAGATCGAACACATACAAGATTGTAGCAAAATAGAAAACCAGCCTATAAGTGTAGAGTACAAGAGAGAAATCACGTTCAACAACTCCTCTTTTCCTAATAGAAACTTTTATAATGAAAACAAGACATATTCGTTATAGATTCCCCATGCCAAAGATTATCCAAACCTCCAAATTTCTTTCACGTTATGTTGTTATGGAACTTCTACTAAATAGCTTTTTTCCAATAAGAGGAGGCTGATTTAGAGCAGTGAAATGCAACACTGTTAGGACAGGTTTCAATAGAAAAGAGCGAGCTACAAGATAGAAGATTTATTTGAGAATAAATTCCACAAGCTTTCCCTTAAAGACTATATCGATATCAAAAGATCTAGTCCTTGCACCTCCTCTTGTATTCAATTTGCAAATAGATGAGCAGCTAATCTAGTGAAGAAGTTTCGACCCTCTTTCATGCATTCCAGAAAAAATGTTGAGACGAGTTATTCACTGACTTTGTTCACTTTTAGACCAGGACATATTATTATGCGAATCAGATTTCAAAAGCTATATGGTAAATTATACTTTCAAAATGTCTTAGAGGATTATTTCTTGACGTGGCATAATCTGAGTCATATCGAATTATATCATCTGTGTCCAAATCCTATACGTAATTGGTTAATAGAGACGGATAAGGTGAATGCCATATCTGGCCTATTTGCAGCCCTATTCTTCTCTCACTTCTTTCTCTCTTTATCTCTATTGATTTTTATTTTCTAATTCTATTCTTTTTTTTCCTTCAATAATTTTTGCTAAATTACGGCGAGAACACCCCCACCTCCCCCCACCCCAACTCCCACGCTCACCTATATTTTTCCTTTCTTCGTTGTATTTTCCACCCATTATTTCCTTTTGACTCCTCTCTATATTTGTTTTTTTGATCATCTTTGTATATTTTTGGATTTTTCTTTTATCGACAAGATACTACATAATTTTCCAATTCTTTGTGTTTTTCTTCTTTTCCTTCTTCATGGACAAGACATTATCATTATTGCAAGCGCCTGTATACCAAAGAATGCCACAAAAATGATATCTTTTTAGAGATAATGGATAACTTTGTTCAATTCAAATATCTTTTCCATGTTTCTAGCTACATTTATCAGTATAAAAGTGCCTTAAGTATGGGATGATCTTAACGTGTAGACAGAAACCCCTAGGGCCTGTTTTAGTTCGAACATAATGTTTTTAATAAAAATGGGATTCTGGGCAAAATCACCTATACAAAAACTTAATTAGGGAAAACCTCAATAACAATTTTTTCCTTGCCTGGTTCTCAATTTTTTTGCGGGTGCTAGATTGTAAACATGTGTTTGACCTGCGATTTAATCATAAAAATGCAAAAGACTAAAATATTCTCATTTTAACTTTTAATCGCGATCATGACTAAAAGCACTGCTCAACTGCGACTGCGACTTTGTGAGAACTGTGACTTTTTAAGAATTTTGTGAGAACTGTAACATAAATTTTGTGAGAACTGTGACTTTATGAGAACTACAACTGCGACTGGAACTGCAACTTCAGGACTATGAGTCCTCATATAAAAGATTGAGACCATAAGTCACAGTGCTCACATAAAAGACCTCATTTTCATATTCACTTTATTTTTTTAAAGCGGTTTATTAGGCTTGCGACTATAGTCGCAGTTCTCATGAAGGACTGCGACCATCTCTTCTCTCACTGTGTTACTGCTCTTTAAAACTCTAGTTCTCTCAAAATTGAAATCAGCTCATGAGTCGCAGTCCTTGAGTCACATTTCTCATATAAAAAGATTGCGATCATTTCATCATTGTCATCATCGAGCAGAAGCCATATCAAAAACTAAAACCTTAAATCTCAAAAATCATCACGAAAAAAACACGAAAACGATCAAATCCATCACGAGATGATTGATGAAGAAGATGTTGGATTAGGTGTCTAAGTAATAACTATAATTGATAGCAGCATAGTCCTTTTGGGTTGCCCTCGAGATTCAAAAATAAGTATAACTAAAAGGAGAACAAAATTTCCTTTGGGAAATTAGTCCCACATTGGTGGGATAAGAAAACTGGAGGCTATCCAAGGCTATAAATAGAGCCTTAGGGATTCAGTCTAATTCACAACCTCTTGGCTTGAGTATTAGCCTCCTTTTTTCTCCTCTTGGAAGAACTCTTTGATAGTTCATCCATACTTAGTTAAATTTTTGGATCGTTGGGTGTGATTCCATCAGAGGCACGACATTTGTGGTGCTTGCTTCCAAGAAATCTGAAGGGAAAATTTTAGTTGTTTACTATAACAACTAAAAGGTATGTAATTCTATTTTCTTCTGTAGTAATCTTAATTATTTACTAGAATATTAGGATTCTTTTTATGTTCATAGTTATAGATTCAATTGTGAAAACACAGATCATGTTTTAGGTTGCATGCTCCCTTAAAAGTCTAAGTTTGTTTGTAATACCTAAAACCCATCAGTGGTATCAGAGCAGGTTTGTTTTCAATTGAATTTGCTATAATTGTTGAATTGATAAAAGGTAACTAAATTTTATTTACCATATATATATTGATTCTCATTAAAGGTATAATGAGAATAAAAGGTAACTAAATTTTATTTACCATATATATATTGATTCTCATTAAGGTATAATGAGAAAAAAGGTAACTAAATTTTATTTACCATATATATATTGATTCTCATTAAAGGTATAATGATAATAAAAGGTAACTAAATTTTATTTACCATATATATATTGATTCTCATTAAAGGTATAATGATAATAAAAGGTAACTAAATTTTATTTACCATATATATATTGATTCTCATTAAAGGTATAATGATAATAAAAGGTAACTAAATTTTATTCCCAATCTTAGTTACTTTAAGAAAAAAATGTGAAATTGTATGCTAACCCATGAAATTGCACATTACACTTTATAAGTCATTAGTGGAGCGTGTGTGGTTAACCAGCACACTAATAGGGACTAATAAAGAGCAGTAATGGGTATCTTATAAATTGTCATTGTTGATGGAGCGTGTGTGGTTTACCAGCACATCAATTGAGATGATAAATGATATGAAAGTTACCAAGTATATTTGCATGGTTATTCACATCTTGTTTGTGATCCTCGGTATCCCAGTCACAAATGTAAGAGCATAATCTGAGATTAAACATGCCATTGAATAGTTTCAATGAGTCTCAAAAGACTTACCTGTATGAAATTTGCAATTAGATTACGGCATCCCTTTTCTAAGTTGTGAATTCCATAGTTGGATCCTAGCCTCGATATTTCAATTTTGAGTTGTTATATTAAAGGTTATTTTTTTTCTAACTCAAACTACCTTTCTTTTAGAAATGTCTGCTCCTAACGATGCTTCTGGTTCCTCCTCCTCCAATCACAACTTTTCTTTGTTGAACATCTGCTCAAAGGTGACATTAGATGGCACCAACTACAATGACTGGATGCGCAACATCAAAATGGCTCTTCGTTTCGAGGACAAGGAGTATGTCCTTGACAAAGAACTTGTTGAAATTGACGAAGAGAAGGCCACTCCTGAAGAATTAGCTGCTTATAAGAAGCACTACACGGATGCAACAAAAGTTGCTTGCATCATGGTTGCTACCATGAGTCCTGAACTGCAAAAATTCTATGAGGATTACTGGCCGTACGAGATGAACAAAGACCTTATGGAAAAGTACCATAAGCGAGCTCGTCAGGAAAAGTACGAGATAGTAAAGTCCCTCATAGCAAGCAAGATGAAGGACGGAGAGTCTGTCAGCGGCCACGTGCAAAGGATGCAGCGATACGTGGAACGCCTTGTGAGGCTAAATGTGCATATTGATGATGAGTTGGCTATTGACATAGTCTTGAACTCATTACCAAGTTGTTATGATCAGTTCATCTTGACCTATCATTTGAACAACAATGAGACCACATTGGCTCAATTGCACAACCTCCTGAGGACAGCTGAAACTGGGATGAAGGGAAAGAGTGATCCCCCCACTCCTGCTAATACTACCGTTCTGGCCATTGGGCAAGGAAAGGGGAAAAAGAGGAAAGGTCCTCCCAAGCAAAACTGGAAGGGAAAGTCTCATGTAAAAACCAGTTCTGATATTACCCCTGTCTCTGATCCTAAAGAGGCCACTTGCTTCTATTGCAACGACAAAGGACATTGGAAACGAAGCTGCCCAAAGTATCTGCAAGATTTAAAAGATGGGAAAGTAAAACCATCTACTGCAGGTATATACACTATTTCGTCTATTAACGCAACATCTTCTGATTCTTGGATCCTTGATACAGGATGTGGGTTTCACATTTGCTCTATATTGCAGGGACTAAGAAAAAGTGAGGATGTGGAGCATGGTACAATGAACTTGATCATGGGAATAGGCGATCTTCACCTGTCACCAAGATTGGAGTTTATAGTCTAGTGCTTAATAATGGTGTTAATTTAGATTTATTGAATTGTTGCTACTCGTCAGAAATGACACGAAACATTATCTCTTTTCATGCATTGTTCAAACAAGGTTTTAGATATTCTTTTAATGAAGAGAATGGTTCTATTTCTGCTTATAAAAATGGCAATTTTTATTTTGAAGCTTTACCTTGTGATGGTGTGTATGAAACTGTGATGTGTGTAGACAACTTAGGTAATAGTGTATTTCAAATTGATTCGTCTAATGGTGTAGACAAAGCGTGCTTGTGGCATTGCCGTCTTGGACACATTAACAAAAAACGCATGGCTCAACTCCAAAAGGATGGGGTGTTGGAATCGTTTGACCTAAGGTCAGATGATACATGCGAATCTTGTCTTTTGGGTAAGATGACAAAATCACCTTTCACTGGATTTTGTGAAAGAGGTGAAGGTTTGTTGGATCTCATACACACAGACGTGTGTGGACCCTTCAGATCAGCCACAAGGGATGCTAATCGATTCTATGTGACTTTTACTGATGATTATAGCAGATATGGTTATATCTACTTAATAAAGCATAAGTCTGAAACCTTTGAAAAGTTCAAAGAGTTTAAACAAGAAGTCGAGAATCAATTAGGCAGGAAGATAAAGATGCTCCGATCAGATAGAGGCGGAGAGTATCTTAGTATCGAGTTCCATGACTATCTCAAGGAATGTGGAATAGTTTCACAATTGACGCCTCCTAGGACACCACAACTTAATGGTGTGGCTGAGAGACGCAATCGAACCTTGTTAGACATGGTGCGTTCCATGATGAGTCGAGCTTCACTTCCAATATCATTCTGGGGGTATGCCTTAGAAACTGCCGCCCACATTCTTAATCTTGTTCCAACAAAGAAAGTTGCCAAAACACCTCACGAAATGTGGACAGGAAAAGTTCCCTCGTTAGCACATGTTAAGGTTTGGGGTTGTGAAGTTTTCGTTAGACGAGAAACTCACGACAAGCTTGAACCTCGTAGTGAGCGATGTGTTTTCATCGGCTATCCACAGAAGAAGTCATTTGGATATTTGTTCTACAGACCTAGTGAGAACGTGGTCTTTGTAGCACGGAGAGGAGTCTTTCGAGAGAGAGAGCTCATATGCAAAGAGGACAGTGGGAGCACCGTTGACCTTGAAGAAATTCAAGAGTCAGCAGATGAAGGAACCTTTGAAACCACTATGGTTCAACCAGAGGAAGAGATTCCAGTTGAACCCATTGACACTTCATTACCTCTTAGGCGTTCTAGTAGAGTTGGCAAGCCAACTGAGTTCTATGGTTGCCATATAACTGCAAATGGAGACACGTTTATCAGTGACAATACACTGGTAAATTTGGATGAGCCGACAAACTACAAGGAAGCCATGGCAGGCCCTGAGGCAGCCAAATGGAAAGAGGCAATGGACAGCGAGATCAAGTCTATGTATGACAACCAAGTTTGGAACTTGGTTGATCAACAACCTGGTCGGAAGACAGTTGGTTGTAAATGGATCTTCAAGAAGAAGATCGACATGGATGGTAATGTAAGCACATTCAAAGCACGACTGGTGGCGAAAGGCTTTACTCAAACCCCAGGGATTGACTATGATGAGACCTTCTCACCAGTGGCTAAGATAAAATCTATTAGGATAATGCTAGCCATAGCTGCGTTTCATGACTATGAAATTTGGCAGATGGATGTCAAAACTGCCTTCCTAAACGGAAAGTTGGCTGAGGATGTTTACATGAGTCAGCCAGAAGGTTTTGTGGATGCAAAGTTTCCCAATGGAGTATGCAAGCTTGAGAAATCCATCTATGGATTAAAACAAGCGTCTCGCAGATGGAATCTTTGCTTCGATGAGAAAGTCAAAGAGTTTGGTTTCTCTAGATGTGAGGATGAGTCGTGTGTATATGTCAATGCTAGTGGGAGCATAGTCACCTTCCTGGTATTGTATGTTGATGACATACTTCTTATAGGAAATGACATTCCAACCTTGCAAGATGTTAAGTCTTGGCTTGGAAAGTGTTTCGCTATGAAGGATCTAGGAGAGGCTGCCTACATTCTAGGAATAAGAATTTTAAGGGACAGGAGTAAAAGGCTAATTGGACTTAATCAGAGTACCTACTTGGATAAAGTACTGAAACGTTTCTGTATGGAGAATTCTAAGAAAGGAGAACTGCCCATCCAGAGTAATACCAAAATGAGTAAGACTCAAAGTCCGAGTACAGATGAAGAGATAGCAGAAATGAGTAGAATTCCATATGCTTCTGCTGTTGGTTCTATCATGTATGCTATGACATGTACTCGTCCTGATGTGTCCTTTGCTTTGAGCATGGTCAGTCGTTATCAGGGAAATCCAGGTAAAGCTCATTGGGTAGCGGTTAAGAATATTCTCAAGTATCTGCGAAGGACTAAGGACTGGGTCCTAGTACTTGGTGGCTGTGATACATGAGAGTAACTGGGTATAGTGACGCCAGCTTTCAAACAGATAGGGACAACTTCCGTTCCCAATCTGGCTGGGTCTTTACCTTAAATGGAGGAGCAGTTACTTGGAAAAGTTCCAAGTAAGACACAGTGGCTGATTCTACTTGTGAATCAGAGTACATAGCGGTAAGCGAAGCATCAAAGGAGGCAATTTGGTTGAAAAACTTCATCGAAGATCTTGGAGTTGTGCCAACCATCAAGGAGCCAATGGATATTTTCTGTGATAATGAAGGAGCGGTTGCATTAACAAAAGAACCAAGAGATCATGGCAGATCTAGACATATTGTCAGAAAATACCATTTTATCAGACACAAGGTAGAAGAAGGCCTCGTTGTAGTGAGGAGGGTTTCATCTGAAGATAATCCTGCAGATCCACTCACAAAGGGTCTGAGTAGGGTTAAACACAATCAGCATGCTAGGAGCATTGGTCTGAGAGATGATGTTGGTTTTAGCAGTTAGATAGTTAGTTTGAAACTTATAACAAAGTAAATGTGATTGACTTTTGGTGATTAAATAATAGAGAATTATTTATGAGTTTGTTTACTACCTTTGTCAATTGTTTATTATTGTGTTTCATTTTGCATGTTTTACTTCCCGAATAATTTGATTATTCGAATTCCACAGTCGATCATACTTTTGAAAGTAAGTAGTGAATAAAGACTGTCATGAATAGAGTTGTGGATTGTCTAAAGAGTTTTAGACATAGCAATGGTATTGCTGCAATGTTCATGAGTACTTTGAAATGGAGATTTAAGTATTGGATTAACCCACGCTCAGAGAATTACTTCATGGAATTTATCACGAGTAATTCTGAGACGATAATATCTTATAATCTTTAAATGGAGATATATGATTTGTGGTTTACAAGTCAGTTGTGCGTTGATAATATGTAAACGCATCAGTAACTTGATGTTATAAACGTATTGTTGTGCATGATTTGATGAGTAAATGGTGCAAGCATATAGGTCAAAGTTTATTCGTTCCTTTTGCCCTAACGGGAAAAGCGATATCTTTGGGCCCCTCGGTGATTTGAAGTTGACATATAGTGTCGGGCCCGACCAGGACTAAATTGATGTGTTCATTTAGTAGTTCTATGTCAGTACAAATCAGAAATCGGGAAACAAAATACTGGACAAAGAGATTGATTATGTTCCATGTCTCATGTTCAAATAATATCTTGTAGAACGAAGGATTATATGATCTCTTATCTTAGGACACGAAACTGACTAGGTCAGAGTTCGACAATGGCTTTTGGAAGCTACAATTTGCTGATCAATTAGGAAGTTATTAGACTTATCCAAGTGGGAGACTGTTGGATTAGGTGTCTAAGTAATAACTATAATTGATAGCAGCATAGTCCTTTTGGGTTGCCCTCGAGATTCAAAAATAAGTATAACTAAAAGGAGAACAAAATTTCCTTTGGGAAATTAGTCCCACATTGGTGGGATAAGAAAACTGGAGGCTATCCAAGGCTATAAATAGAGCCTTAGGGATTCAGTCTAATTCACAACCTCTTGGCTTGAGTATTAGCCTCCTTTTTTCTCCTCTTGGAAGAACTCTTTGATAGTTCATCCATACTTAGTTAAATTTTTGGATCGTTGGGTGTGATTCCATCAGAGGCACGACATTTGTGGTGCTTGCTTCCAAGAAATCTGAAGGGAAAATTTTAGTTGTTTACTATAACAACTAAAAGGTATGTAATTCTATTTTCTTCTGTAGTAATCTTAATTATTTACTAGAATATTAGGATTCTTTTTATGTTCATAGTTATAGATTCAATTGTGAAAACACAGATCATGTTTTAGGTTGCATGCTCCCTTAAAAGTCTAAGTTTGTTTGTAATACCTAAAACCCATCAGAAGATTGGTGAGATCCATGGAGATGACAAAGAGAATGGATGAAAAATCAAAAAGAGAATTTAATCGGCCAGATCTGAAAAAGGGTAAAATTAGAAAAGGAAAAATATGTGTTAGTTATACAGTAGAGTCTAATTTGAAATGGACCATGTGACTGGAGTGAATTGAGGCTGAGATGAAAATAAATTTGTAAGCGAGATTTTTCCTGAATTAATTGAAAAGAGAAGAGTCCAAAGCTAATTTTTGATTAAAAATATTCAGTGACTTAAGTTAGCTAACATCTTGTTTTAAAATTTTAAAAAAAAGTAAAATATGAAACTTGACAATAAAAATCACAAATACTCCTCCTCCTCCTAGTAGTAGTAGTTATTATTATCAGTAGTAGTGGTGGTAATAATAATAAAATAAACATAAAGAAAGTTTCAATAGGTAATCAATATAGAATGGTTTTCTTTTGTATTAGAGATTAGGACGGAGGATGTAAGAGAGCTAGGCACTTTAGCTAGTTATTTTGTTTATGAAAAATTAAAGAAATTAAAATATTAAGCCACATCATGCCAATAAAGATTTATGGTTAAGCCCAACCAAGAAGTCGATGAAAGAAGCACACAAATGGATGATAGAGCAATATTTATTGTTAGCCAATTTTTTTTAAAATATATAAAATTAAATATCAAATTTAGCCCCAAAAAAGAACAAAAATCATATAATAATAATAATAATAAAGAAGAAATTGAAAAGAAGGATTTTGAGGATTTAATTTGAGAGTTTAGGCTTGGTTCGGTTTCCTAATTTGGACAGCTAGAAATAGGACTTAGCGTCACAATTCCGATCGAGGGGGGCAGCTGGCGGGAGTGATTTGAAAGTGTCGGAAGATCTGAGCCGTTGATTAGTTCATCGACCGCCACCGCTTCCTCTCTCTCTCCCCCACTATCTTCTTATAAAACCCCGAACTCTGCCTCTCACTGAAACTCAACGCAACTTCACCTCTCTCTCTCTCTCTCTCTCTCTCTCAGTCCCCAAATTAATCGATCGAATCTAGGGTTTTTTTGCCGCCGCTTCAAATTGCCTCAAGAAACCAAGTTTCGTCTGAAAGATAAGTCCCTTTTCTTCCCTCTTCTCCAAATCATCATCAGCTTCGCCATCATTTTACAATGTCATCATCATCATCAGTGATTATGATGCGAGGAGAGAGAGGGCAAGAAGAAGTAGGATCATTGGTGGCATGCAGCGGTGATCTTCCTTCTGGCTTGCTATTCGAGCCGTCGGATGTCTTGCTCTTGGATTTTTACCTTCGAAACAAATTAATGTCGAGCTCATCTCCAACTGTCCCCTCACGTCTCATACAAGAGTTCGATGTCTACTCGACAGAGCCTTGGAATCTGCCAAGTAAGCATTGAAATTTTGATTTTTTTTCTTTTTGAGCGAAAAAAGATTGATCGTTTTGGTTTATTTCATAAAAATGCGATCTTTTTTTTTGGTTTCTCAAAAATAAAAATTCCATCCTTTTGGTATTATTTCTAATATGTGTTGAATGGTTTGCAGGTGATTCGTTTCGGTACCAGAATCTGGAGAAAGCCATGCACTTTTTTACCCCGAGACACGCAACCAGCTCAAGATCTCGAAGGGCTAGCCGCACTGCTGGGTGTGGGGTTGGCACTGCAATGGCAGAGATAACATTATCAATGTTGGATCTCGACTTATCGGGCACAAGACTCAGCTGACCTTTATGATCCTGAAGGGGAAGGACAATGAGAAGAAGAAGAAGAAGACAGATTGGATTATGCACGAATTCCGTTTGCAGTCTCCAAATAATACTATGGACTTCGATGACATGGTGCTCTGCAAAATTTACAAGAAGAGGAGAAACAATTGCTGTATGGAAGAAGAAGAAGAAGAAGAAGAGGACGCAACACAAAGGTTGGCAAAGAGGAAGCGAGTGGAGGAACATGACTGCTTGATGGCTGATAATGGCGAGGCAGGAACCCTGAGATCGTCTACTCTGAGTCATCCAGCCAACATTCACCATTGTTGCCTGCATCCTCATCATTGTTGTCCGACATGTCTCAGTTAGTGTCGAGGGAAAAAGAACCAGAAGGCCTCAGTACTCTGATGGCATCTGATACCGTGTACTCTCAGCCATTCAGCGAATATACATCACTGCTGTTCGCTGATTCTGTGGAAAATTCAGACTTTCTTTTTGCATCCTCATCCGACATGCCTCAGTCAGTGCCGAGGGAAGGACAAGAAGGCGCCAGAACTCCATTACCATCTTATAATGTGGCTGCTTCTGTTGCTGCTGCTATTGGAGAACAAGGAGGAGAAGAAGCAGAAGCAGCCCGAGAAAGGAGGGCGCCCGAGGAACTTGCAGTGATGACAGGGACCTCTGGGGTGGTCTATCCTGAGCCATCTGCGCAGGATACGTTATTGTTCTCATCCTCATCGGCATCATTGCCTGACATGTTTGCATCAGTGTTGGGGGAAGAACCAGAAGGCCTCGCCCCATTGACATTGGATTACTTTGATATTATCCTGTCCCCTTTCGATGATTTGCCCCAATTGTTAGCAGATGATTTTGAAATTGATAGCATGTTCCCTGAAGGCGATTTTGCGCTTGCAGATGGTGCTGATGTAGGATCCAAATGAAGGTTTAATATATGGCTTTTTGTACTTAGTCAAAATTTTGGAGGACTAATCATCCTATATTTGTGATTAATCCATTTCTAACTGGAGATCCCTGCTTTTGTAATTCCCTTCTCTATTTCATATTTTAATAAATCATCACATATTTTCGATTTAAGCTTTGCGAAGTAGTTTTTCTGTACATATATTCATATACAATGCAGCACTACTCAATTCGCAGTTGTGTACATGCAATTAGCTATTTATATCTGTTAAACAATCTAGTCTGGTAAATAATATCAATTCTCTTCATATAAACAGTAGGGAAGGAGTACATGTTTCCCTTTTGGCTGATATAAACTTTGGATGTTTCCTTTATGCAGCTAGACAAGAGGCTATGAAGCTGCACACGATCAATTATCAGGTTCAATGTTATAATATGCATCAATGAAGACACAGTCCACAATTAGTTCACTTTCTTTTCAATCATATTTGCCAAATTTGCATATGTATATCAGCATAGGTTTTTTTTTTTTTTTTTTTGGGTGTGGAGTTCGTCACTAGTCTGTCACCATGTACACCAAGTGTTTTTCCTTTAACTCTACATTATATTGGCATGGAATGAAAAATTAATTTGCAAGTGATACTAAATATTGCACTCCCTAATGTACAATGAAACCACTATGAGGGCTGACGCGTGGTTAAGAAATCTTTCAGAAGCATTGGAAAAGGTGAAACATAGGTGACAACTCTTCTTGGGCCATGCCGGGCAAGACCAACATGGGCTTTGGGCCATGCCGGGCAAGACCAGCATGAGTCCAGGCACGCCCCAAAACCATACATGGACATTGCTTATAATGTAAATTCTTTTTCATTTGAAAATTTAAGTTACTCGATCCTACAAGAACTCTATGGTTAATGTGCAGTCTCCATCCAGCATAAAGGTTACAACAATTTCATGCCGCTTGGAAAGGGAACAGGGTCATGCCCCAGCAGAACCTGCAAGGCTAGACTTGTCCATCTCTTTTCACCATCTCAGATTGAAATATGATTGGAGTTGGCGGAGCCCGATTGTCCTATAAAAATGCCCTCTGTCAAATTTTCTAAAGGGCTCGAGTAATAAATACTAACTCCTGAGGATCATGACTATCAAGAACTCAATGTTGTATTCTCTAAGAACTGATAACTGTTTTCCAATGTGGCATAATGTGCCTCATATTTATATTATGGTATCATATTGAAGGAGTTTGTCACGTAAGCTTGAAGAATATTATGTGATGTCCTTTCTTTTATGCCATCAATTTCTGGTTAATTCCTCAAAAAAATATGTATTCTTTAGGTTGATGCACTGAAACACTCATCAATCTTTTCAGTAAATTTTGTTTACACACTCATTTGACTTAAGAGTTTTGAATAAGCGACTTCATGAAAAAAGTTTATATTTAAAACCTTAAGATTTTAAAGTTTTTCCCTAGTCCTTGCTCCATATTTCATATGTAGTATATTCATGTGGAAAGCAAAAACTTTTATCATAAATAGTTTATTTATTCAAAAGAAGTATATTGTCGCAACAAATAGAAGACTTAGTTATTAGTCAGTGTTTCTTAGTGACATGACAGCTCCATCATAAAACTACATATGAGTAAGTGTTAGAAAGAAATATTCCAGATTTAAAGGGTCTCAGATTGAACTTTTTAATATTAGTGTTTTAGTTTAAAATTAAAGTCAAATGAGAGGGGTAAATGAAAACTACTCTTTTTTCTTGTAATCTTTTATTGCAAGAATGATAATGTTGTTTATTAATTAGCATGCTATTCAGCTAAGATAATATTAAATACTAAGGAGCTATAAAAGATTTCGAACAAATTGGTGAGCACTGATCTCCTTTTAGGCCACTGGATTGAATTACACAGACGAAGGAGATCAAATAACACAACATTCTACAAACTTATTTGACAAAGTCTCCTCAATGAGAGGTTCCACAGCCATACAAATTGATAATTTTAACACTATGTATGTACAAACAAGAGGTCGTATTGTGCAGAATATTGATGTCTCTAGTCCTTCATATCTAGCTTGTTGGCATTAGGTTTTTGATGATTGAATTGCCTAGAAATCAGTTGATGTTGCTTGAACCTTGATTGGTAGACCTTTGGGAAATTCAACGAAGGACAAACAGCCTCTGGTAACTCCCAATCATAATGTGCTGGTTTAAAATTAAATTCTGTGAGAGACTTTCCACGTATCATTTTCTCTAAAGGATAAGAAATGTGACAAGGAAAACAATTGTTGTAGGAATTAAAACAAAGATTCCTACCGATGCCATCACTTCCTCTTCCTGCACAGAGCACACACTAAGGATAATGGACTAGTGATCAACTCATTCTTACATAGAAAATTGTACGGTGGGTTCTCCTCTTTTCTTAGCAGAGTGGAAGCGAGAAGAGCTCTGACACACACTTAAAGCATAGTTCGGATGGGATGCATATTAGTTATGGTTAATTAAGATTTAGCTGTTTCAAAGCCTTGACTTCTGCCGCGCTCAGTCCTCTCGCTTGAGAACCATTGATGATAAGATGAGGCAACGTACAAAGAAATGGTAATCAAGAAGACAGGATAAAGATGCTTAGATTACAAGTTCCATGCTACCTTCAACATCCTGCAAATTAATTGTGGCTTATCTTTGGCTTTTTTCGGCTTGAGAATATCACTTTTGATGCATTTGAGAATTTCATTGCCAGTAATTAGTGCTATAGTGTTTCTTACTAAAAAAAAAAAGAATTACTTCGTGCATTTGAATGTAAAAAGACTAGTAATCCTGGAAATCACTTGATGCACTTGAATTCTAGTTATTTACTTTTTCTAGATCGAGCAAAAGTAACAGTGGCAGAATTTGCTATCATCAATACTCAGTTGCCAGTATAATATGTAACCAGTGCCATATTATGCACTCAATGAGAATTATGTCTCAAGCAATGTACACTCATGCACCACCAACATTAGCCTAAAATTAGGTTCTAACCTGAACCTAACAAAGAGTAGAATCCATGTTTCAAATTTAAATCAATATTGGTCCAGAAGCTCTATTTTTAGAAAGGAAGCGAGCTGTGTGATAAAAGCAAAAGACATGTATAAAAGGGAATTAACACCAAACATACGAACTGAAGCACTTGGCTTGATGACAAAGTGCCTCAGATATCACCAGAAAGAAACTATCTGACCTAACATAAATAACCAAAGAAAACAAGATATCTGATACTATAGGAACCTGACATATGGAGATGCTAGTTCCAAATTAAACTGTCAGCATTAAGGATATCCAAGTTAAACTATACTGCATCAGTTCCATATCAGAAATCTCACACATCAAACTCAGAACCACAAAACCAGACCCTGACTACTAGTATACTTGAATATAGCAATTGTTTCAGATTTATGTAGTTGGAGCTAATATGCCACAAAGATTTGACACGTGAGTAACTAATTGAAGTCTATCCATAAAAAAAGGAAAATTTATGACTTTTGTTCGTTTTGAGGGAAGCCATTTTATAGCTTAAATTACAGAAACATATACACTGTTTACATCAAAAATCTCAATTGACAGTCAGTAAAATAAATTCAGTCCTCACTAATTACGAATAAACTGTTTACTCAGTTTCCTATCATTTAAAAAATAAATATCATTCCTCACTGTTGTTCTTCTTGTAATTGAGCAAGTCCTGCAGAACTGGACTGTCAGACCTCTACCCAGTCAGGTAAGTCAGGTAAGTAAGGTATAATTGATTCGATGTCGATGGGGGGACATCAAATCCCCGAGGCCTGCTAAGCCATCATTGTAATAATAGTCTGAAATGAGATTTGCTGCTGATATTGGTGGAGCAAGGGAAGACGATGATGCGCTAAACTGATCTGCATCCATTGCTGGAAAGCTACTACCCAAGTCATCAAGGCAATATAGATCTGCTAGAAGATTACAGCCGATATTGAATTGTGACGAATAGCTAGTAGACTCGGTGTTTTCCACCCTACGTTCCTCACTTGCCATCTTCTTTCAAGCAGTCTTTCGTCTGTTTTGTTTCTATTTGTTCTCGTTCTCCACCTGCAGTAGCAGCAGCAATACAAGATATATCTGTTCAATTTTTAGCCCGAGCCATCGGTCTTTGTTGTAGTTCTAGTTCTCTTAGTTCTTTGACTACAGAAGCAACATAAGCCACATCTAATGACACTGAGGCTGGCTCTATTGGTTCCTCGGACAAAAACAATGTTGGCATACTGGAGAATGATGAAGACAGCGATGGTGAATGTAATATCCCCTATCTAATAATACTGTATTTTTATATTTTTTATAAAAGTATTTATTTTATTTTACTAGTTATTTTAGTATATTTGCTAATTTGATTTATTCTCATTATTAGTATTATTATTATGTATGACTTGTAGACTCTTATTATTATATTTAATTATTTTAAATTATTATTAATGGATAGTATTATTATTTTCATTTCAAGAGCTCAACTCATTCTCCTTTTCCTTTTTGTTCTCTTTTCCCTTTTATAGCCACATGAGCCAAGCCTACTTCTTTATTTTTATCTTTTTCTATTTTTCTTTAAGCCCAAAAATTAAGCCCATTATCTATTTTTCTTATTATTCATATTACTTATTTCTTTTAACTAAAACCAAATAATATACAAACCATAACTCATTACCATGACATCTTTACCCATTAACCCAAAATCCAATTCTAATCATAATCAAATTCGATCTTATCAATCTTCTCATAAATATTAACTACTCCTAATCTTAATCCTAAGTATTAAATCATGCAATTCATTTCTAATTGAAATTCTGATTTCTTTATACCTAATAACCTATATAAAGACCCTAAACTTCTTCTCTTTTCTACCTCCAAAAGAAAATCATCACCCAACTCTACCCATCTCCTTCCTTCTTTTCTCCACATGAACAAAATGAATAAAAAGTTCTTGAAGTGCAATTTGAGGAGCATGCTAGGGGATCAAAAATCAAGTAAGTAATTATTTTATCAAAATTTATTTAATATAATTGTTTATTAATAATCATGTCTATACCATGAAATCCATGGATATAATTTTATACATCAAAAATCCAATCTAAAATTCATGTGAAAATATACCGACTCATAATTTAAATTTACATATTTTTTTCAGAATTTTTGACAAAGGTTTTCAAAAAAAAAAATTAAAAAAAAAACCAGGCTGAGAGCAGCTCGGCTGATCAGCCCAGGCCACGGCAGGCCTGGCTGGCTGGCTGGCCCGGCTAGGCAAGGGCTAGCCTGGCCTGGCCCAGGCCAGGCCGGCTGGGCCAACAGGCCTTTGGGCCTTGTTTAATAAAAAAGAAAACAATAAATTCTCTGGACCAGGCCTCAGCCTGGCCTGGTCCAGCCTGGACCTTAGCCTGTACTGGGCCGGGGCTGCTGTTTAATTAAAAAAAAAAGAAACGAAAAAAATTTCTGGACAGGCCTGGGTCCGGCCTGGTCCAGCCTGGGCCTAAGCTTTTGGAGATATAAAAAAAAAAGAAAGAAAGAAAGAAAGAGATAAAGAGAAAGGAAGATTTGCATATTAAAAAAAAATAGTTTCATATTAAAAAAATAGTTTAGGATATCAAAAAAAATAAAGAAAAATATAAACATAATCTATAATACTTCTACTTTCTAAGATAAAAAGTTTAGATAAATACCAATATTAAGTTAACCAAACCACCCACTTTAAAATCATATTTCCTTAATGAAAAATTCACCGTTAATTATTTTTATGGTTTAAAGCCTATTAAAAAACCAACAAAAGAAAACTTAGAATTAGTCAAATTAAATCTAAAGAATCATATTTCTAACTTCCAAACTATTTAATCAAGATTTAAACTCCTTAAAATATCCTTTTAAAAATCTAACAATTCCTATTGAATAATTCATGTAGATTTATCGAGACCTTATGATTTCAACACTCTGGACTTGGGATGGACTTCAGGTGAGTGTTCACTTCTTTTTTTTTTATTTTATTTAGTTTTATTGTGAGTGTCTTACTTCTTTGTTAAATTTTATTAATATGTTGTGAGTGTTTTACTTCTTTGTTTTGTAAGTGTTTCTCTTCTTAATTTTGTGAGTGTTCTTCCCCCTTCAATTAAATAAGAATTTGTGATAATGATTTGATATATATATATATATATATATATATATTATTATATATATATATATATATATATATAATTATATATATATATATATATATGCTACTTGCTTTATTTCATGTGACCATCTGCTTTATTTTGCCTGTATGAGTACATGTATCATTTCATGTAATTACTTACTGTATCCTTCATGAAACCTCGGTGAGTGATCATCCTATTTAGTTAGTTCATTTGAGTTTCGTTAGTATCATTGCATGTGTTGAGGATTATTTACTTTTGATTATAGGCTAGTTGTCGTACATCTTAGACTGTGACTTGGATTGATCTTGAGATTGGCCTTGTTCATATTTGTTGATTTAGTTGAGGTATTATCGGACACTTATTTGATAATATTTCAGACGAGAATTCATTTGGACAATGAGGATGGATTAAATAAGATATTTTATATTGATTTATCTTGATACTTGAATTTATATATGGACCTAGAGTTCAAATTGAGATTTACATAGGATCTTGATTTATATTTAGATGAGATCAATAAAAGTCAGACTCTGATCATTTGGTAGAATATCTTAACTTGATTTGATCTATCACATAATACTGATTTTGGATTATTAGTTACAAGTATTTGATTTAGATCATTCACTGATGAATTATATGAGTAATGATATTTTTGATATCGAGGTTTGGATACTAAGACTTGTAGATTTCATGTAGCTGAGGATGTCCTACTCCTTAGTTATGATCTTGATTTTGTTTGGAACTATTGGTGATGTAATTTTCAGATTTAGATCTTGGATTTTACTAATTCATGATGGTAGTTATACGAGTTGATATCTGAGTAATATTATCGGTAAATTTGATTATTCTTATTGATGATAAAACAGGTGAGAGTTTAGTTGGATATTCGTGAGTTGATCTTGACTACTTCAGTTATTAGAGATAGAGTTATTATGGGAATGATTTCATTGATATCGGTGACTATATTATATGTTCGGATTTATGACAGCTATTGATCGATCTGATTTATTGATAACATTAGAGGATGGATATATCGATGACTTTGAGGATATGAGTTGATTATAACATTACCCAGATTATTCTATTTATGATAGTAGGTCATTACTCATCCTAGATATCTTGATTCACCTGAGAAACTTAATTGATTATACTTAGTATCTATCTGATAACTATCATGTCCATGTTACCATTAATTGCTGGGAAAATATTGTTACACGGTAACAGCACCCTCATGTTATACTTGTTATATATCGTGTTATGCTGATATCCTATTCACTGATATTATATATTCTGTTATACTGGTATCCTGATTACACATGTTGATATTGTTATCGTGACTACCACCGAGTGATTCTAGTGATTCAAGAACATGTACATGAAATAATCTTGAAAAACTAATAACATGATCATTAAATAATTTACACTGAGATTGGGGAAATTGATGGAGGAGACAACGTCTTTATTTTGGGTAGACCTAGTATTTAGGTTGCGTAGCGAAAGAGGGTTCCACTACAGGGTTCCTGTGGGGTGACTGGCACCCCGTCTTGTTCCTGTTGTACATGTTATACATATACTGTTCCTGTTATATAGTTCCTGACTACCTTGCGGTAGGTCCTAATTCAGCGCCAGGGGTCTGAGGTCGTGGTCCCGGGTATGTACGAGACCCACCTAAAGCATGGACAATATCTCCAACCGATCAGTTTCATAACTTAGGACTCTAATTGACATATGTAATAGGCGTAGTATGAGATGCGTCTATTACATGTGACAATTGGTGTTCACTGACATAATTAATAATGATAAACTGTTAATATATTATGACTGATCATGATCATCTGACTGTACGTATGCATAAACTATAATAGATATATGATTGTACACATGACCAGACTATATACAGATTAATGCCATGTGCTAGGTTACACATCTTGACATTAGTGGTCAGGACCATAGTATATATTGTTCATATCTTTGTTCTTAATATTGATTATTTGTTTTCCTTTATATCAGTTATCATGTTTACATTGCTTATGTTGTTATTATACACGAACACATTTCCCTTTACACACACTCATTAGGTTGCTTCTGACGATCCTGAATTGGATGTCCAGGGTATTGGACATCTTCTTATATTATTCAGGTGTTGAGTGATCGTACTCGTTACGAGGAGCTGAAGTCTCTATTTTCTTGATTATAGGTATTATTTCTCTTTTATTCATTTATTTTTCCTGATTCTATCGATATCGCATCCTGTTGCCATTCTCTTTCCTTTTATTCATCTGTTATCATTGTTTAGATATTTATATGTCATATTGCAGTGATATTGATTTATCGTAGTACATTGTATCTTGTTCAGTTACTTTAGGCTAACGTGTATGCGTGAGGTATTTTCCTCGTGTATATGCGTCGCCGACTCTCGTCGCGACTCCGTTCCGTGTATTTGGGAAGCGGGGCGTGATAGTGAAGGTTGGCCCGATAACAGTATAGATATTAATCCCAGATGTCTTTGGTCATAAGTACTATCAGTTAATCTCTTCCACTACTTTCTTCTTCTTCTCCTACTTCTAACAGTTATCGCTCAAGAGAAAGGGATAATCAAAATATGCATATGCATTTTCTTCTTCTTGTTTTTGTTTAGAAATAGTACCAAATTCTACAAGAGAAACAACATTTGATGCCATGGAGGCAAGCTCTCGTGGTTCCTTCTGCGGTGCTGCAGGTTGGCCCGCTGACTGATCAGTGTAGACATTAATCCCAGAGGTTCTTGTCTCGATCTTACTGCCAGCCATCAATTCATCTTCTTAAATCGTCACCTTTTCACCAACCTTCCCTCTACTTCCTCTTCTTATTGCTGTTGGGTAAAGAAACGCACCAGAATTTGCATATTCCCAGCACTTGTTGTTGTTGTTGCTGTTCTTCTTGAAGTGAATCTTGCAGAGGACCAGGCCATCGAACTTGGCTTGTTTGGGTTGAGGAAGGATTGCAGCCGGAACTCGTGCATGATCCAGCTTGTGTTGATCTGCTCTTCTTGTCCTTCCCCTTGATGATCACAAAGGTGAGTTGCGTCTTGTGCCCGAATGAGCCGAGACCGACCTTGATGTGCTTGTCCTTGTCGCAGCCCGACCAGACACCACAGCCAGCAGTTCGGCGAGCCTCTGGGAGTTCTCCTTGGTGGATACCAGGGACTGAAGAAGTACATGTTGTTTCTCAATGCCCTGGTACAGAAATGAATCTCCTGCAATTCGTCAAACAAATGATCAACACAACACAAAGAAAGCAAACAATTCCTTCAAAAATTTAAATTTAAAGTTTAACCAACTTCAATATATGAATCATAATGGATCAACAAGTGATTGGCAGAGAAGCAAACTAATTAATAAACTTGATTTGATGTTTAACAAACAACATGCAAGTCAAAATTGAGCAAGATTGGCAAGCCACAATAACTAAATAATTAATGACAACTAATTTGGGGGGAAAAACAAAGAAAGATACTAATTGTTTGGTTGCAAGGAAGTGGCGGAAGTAAGGAAATGGGGAAGTATATAATTTCTCACTTCCCTATCTATCCAAATACCAGAAAAGGAAATGAGAAAATTTTTTCTTTTTCTCGTTTCCTTTTACACATTCACTTTCTCACTTTCAGGGTGTTACAGTTAATTTTGTGGTCATGTAAATTGTTGACCAGTTGCCTTCCACTCTAGTTTTGTAATGATTAACTCATGTAGTTATGTTTATTAATAATCTGGTGATGTTTAGTTTCAGATCATTAATCAAGATATTAGTTGGTGATTGCTTCAACAAAGAAGTTTTGAAGCCTTTCACTTGGTGATTCCAGAGCCCGAACATCAAGATCATATATAGCACTCTTTGGAGTCAAGCTCGGTGGATCACGGAGTTTGGATCGAGTCAACTTGAAGACGGTGTTCATCAAGACCTCGGTATCTAGTTTAGATGTGTTTTAGATCCATGTGTAAAGATTAGAATAGCGTGATATGCTCAAGTTCACAACATACACACGTTTTATGATTTGGATATTGGTTTTCGGTTTAATCGTTATTGGTTTTCATGAATAGTTAAGATCAAAAAAGTTTACTTTGTTTAAATGTATATTAGATATATTCTATATACATGCATGCTTCATAACTTAAATAAACTTAGTTTGACATACTATTCATGTATCTAGGTTTTGTGTTTTAACAAAAACGTATTTTTGGAATTAAAATCAAAAACTATGATATGTATATGGTTCTTGTATATGGATTCTATCCATATGCAACATGCTTCAAAGTGTTTAAATATCATATTTTGTATTTGAATGAGTTTTGAAAAAATCGGATTTTCATTTGGAAAATTCAAGTTTGGAAAAATACAGGTTTTAGTTTTCGGCAATATTCCCTTAACACAAAATGGTTCAAAATGTTTGCAATTTGTGTTGAAATTTTTTCACACGAGTTTGTATTTCAATATATAATGATAAAACTATTTTTGTGGATTTTTAAAGATTTTATGGGAATTTTTAAGACATTAAAAATCTAAGTTTTTGTCCCATAATATAGCCTGCCAGGCTCTGGCGGTCGATCGGACCGGTCGACCGGACCCAGAGTCGGTCGATCGGATGATCGACCGACGTGCACAGAACGTGCATGCTGGCATGCCCATTAAGCCGGTCGACCGAGCGGTCGACGACTGAAAGCAACACACTCTCGGGTTTGCTCCGGTCGACCGGGCGGTCGACAGGCCAGAGAGCCGTTGCTCTCTGGATCAGGGCCCGGTCAACCGGGCGGTCGACCGGTAGCAGCTAACGGTCAAAATTCGACCGTTGGCTGGTCGAACGGAAGATCAAATATGCCTAAAATAGCTGCCAACGGCTAGTTTATTTAGAGGACTATTAAAACCCCATCTCTTTAGGGTTTTTGCCAAGGTTTTTAC